>JALXJV020000019.1:4338130-4540630 GCA_024633595.2 Lepomis macrochirus | reverse complement strand
TTCTTTTTTAAAATTTTATTTTAATTTTCAACATTTACCAGGTTCTACAGGATCTCCAATACAGACTCCTTAGAAGCATTTAAAAAGTCAAATCTAGCCTGATTTCAGAATGTAGTCTGTTCTTCTCTTCAAATATCTTCAAATAAATATGTAAGTGTTTATATTCTCAGTAATGTAAACTGTCCAAACTGTGTAATGTTGTCAATATATTTCCTTTTCTTTACTTTTTTTTTTTTTATATTTCCAGAGAAACCAGGTGTGGGTTGCTATGGTGACCTGCTACCAGCAACCACCGGATGGCGGTGCTCTGACTGATCACCAGTTTTCAGTTCACTCACCAAATGTCAGTTACTAGACATGCTGTCAGTGGCCACTGTTCTGGTTTTGCTTTTTCTCACTCGCTTTAGTACATTTCTCAGATCAGAATTGAAATTCTCAAAACTACTTGTTCAACCTCCACATCATCTCGTCACTTGTGCACATCATTAAAGCAATTTCTCATTGCTTTGAACATATTGCAAATGCTTTGACACATTGAAGCAAATGATTTTGTCCAATTGTTTGCTGTTTCCTACATTATCACTTGCTTATGTCACGCTGATCACAATGAATTATACCAGTCTCTGTTGAATAGTCTTACTCCCCAAAACATCTTGGCACAAGTTCATCGCATAAGTAACTACATGCAAAATGGTTGGACATGTTATCATAATCTGTCAAGTATATTTTCTATACAGTCTATTAGACTTTTTTTTTGTAAATATTTTCTGAATTGCTCTCAGGTGGATCTTGACTTTCACCAATGAAGGGGAGTGTGTTAAGTGTTAGATCAACCAATGATCAACCAGTTCTCTAAAATATCTCAAAGGTGCATCTCATGAACCCTCAATTTGCAAGCATCTATAGACAGAGCACAAGTGTTAGTGTTACAATATCTGACAATGGAAGAACAACAAGGAAATGAACAGGGTCAACAGATGGGAAGGAGAAGAGGAGCAGTAAGGCTACGTGGTGGAAGGGTTGGAAGGCAAAACAGAGGAAGAGGTCGAAGAGGCCAACGACATAGGCAAGTTCCTGATGAAATAAGGGCCACAGTTGTGGACCATGTTCTCAATCATGGCCTTACAATGGCTGAGGCTGGTCGAAGGGTGCAGCCAAATGTTGGGAGAACAACCGTGTCTTCAATCGTTCAAACGTTTCGTAGACAGAACAATATAACGATGTGCACTGTACTGCAGTACAGCATACTTACCGTATCACAATCGGTAATACTTTATCGATCCCAAAAGGGAGATTCTGTAAAATGCTTCATTAGACAGTATTCCACTTGCGTTTCACAGTATAAAGCAAATACTACTTCATACAGATACATAGTGTACAGTATATTGTAGCACACAAACATGCAGTATATACAGTGTATATTTGAATATCTTACTCAATCTTGTGTTTTACATACTGTTTCCCCACATGGGACAGCAAGACAACCTCACAGGGGGGGCAGAGGGCCCCTTTTCACAGACTATATGCACCATGGCCATAGAAAGTAATGCCATTAGACTATTCAGTCTCCTGTCCAGTCTCTTGCAATGTCTTACTTTGTACTGTTGACATTATAGTAAACAACACCTTAGCTGTAGTTATATCAGACAACATTGACAACATGACTAAACATTTTGACTATCTTGTTCATAAAGAAGACACAAGGACTTGCCATTCTGACGGCACTGACATGTTCAATGACATAAAGATTTGCTTTTGAGAGATAGACTAAGGATTCTGAGCAAGTTACGGGCTTTTGCGGGTAAAACACTTGTGTTGTGCAGGTAGTACACCTGTTTTGAGAAATGCACTTGCTGTTTTGCAAATGTGAAGGATGATTTGAGAAATGCACCAAAGCGACTGAGAAAAACTGTAATCAAGAGCTTTTTGCCTAGTGGACAAAGCTGAAGCACACCTGGATCCATGAAATGATTTTAAACTCAAATTGGCCAACAGGAGGCGCCATAAATAGGCTAGGCTACCTCCAATTTATTGATCTGAATGAATGCCTGATTTTTTTTCTCATCCGCAGTATTACATAAATCACAAGACAACTGGCTGTGATTACTTAATGTGGCTTTTTATGTAAATATAATTGTGTTAAAGCCAGACTTTTGTGTGAGGAGCTGCTCAACTGTTTATTTGCAACAAGTTTCACTCCAACTGGTCAGATGATGCCTTGAAAATTAAATGTAAACTTTACAATACCACTGAGCCTCTGTTGTAAGTCTGATTGACATCCAGGTTTGTGTACAGTTTCAGAAACACAGAATCACCAGATTCACCAACAAGCAGGTCTGCCATGAAGGACTGGGTTACTTCTAGTTCAATGAAATCAGGTGCTTTCAATAGATTATTACAGAGATTAATGAGATACTTCTCTTCCAAATAATGTTTGGTTAACCTGAGGAATTGTTGCTACAGCCTGATATCAAATGTGAACAGTATCATTGTTCCCCAAACTGTCCATTGTAAACATCCATCACAGTCAACAGCTTTGGTCTCCCATACTTATTGTAGTTTTGCCATTAGGGATTATTACTGACATTTCCGGTGTGCTCACTTTCAGTTTAGTTTGACCTCCGCAAACTTAACATCTCTTTGGCTACTTTCAGACTGCAGGCCAAAGTGACCCAAATCCAATTGTTTTTGCTCATATATGTCTCAGATCTGATCTTTTTATGACAGTGTGAACAGGCCAAGTCACACGGAATCTGATCTTTTCCAGTTCGGATTTGGGCCACATCGGATCTTTTTAAATGCGACTTCAGTCTGGACACTCAGATCGGAATCGATGCGACTTTGACGTCACTCTAGAGTTGTTCCCCCGCCAGACGCAGCTGCTATGATCGAAAAAGCTCCACAAAGGCCATTATCATACATGTGGCTCTCTTTCTTCTCTTCCTCGCCATCATCTGCTCACAAATTCTCTTTTTTCACACCTGAAATCCACCGCCAGCTCTCTTTTGAGTTACGTGCATGCTAGTTATCTAAGCGGACGCAGTAGAGCGTGCACGTGGAGCATTTGCGTTGTACAGCGCGAGAAACAGCAAGGAACGTGATGGAAAGGACAGAAAGTTGTGAACATTTGTCATAATTCATCAGCGATGTGACCCCGGGAGTAAACTGGGTGATGGCAATGAAATACGGGAGTCTCCTGTGAAACTCAGGAGTGTTAGCAAGAATGAGCTAATGGGGCTAACTGGAGCTAACCTGTTTACCTCTGTAGCCAACAGCGTGCCGTGTTATTCTTCTGCGCATGTGGGTCACTTTCAGGCTTCAGACAGTACACACCAGAGTCTGACATGGGCCACATTTAAACAATAATGTGAACTGTCAAACTAAAAAATCGGTTCTGGGAAAAAAAAATTGGAAATACGCATTAAAGCCTGCAGTCTGAACGTAGCCTTTGAGTGAAGTTTTGAAAACTCCGCTTCTACATGACCCATAATGCAAGTTTTCAGCAGACCCATCCTGGTAAATGCCCACTTCTCCAACAGGTAAAATTATCTTCATGTTTAAAATTGGTGGATTTTCCCCTTTAAAAACACAAAAAGCACACCAGCAGAAAGACAGATGTGGAAAGACAGAGTGAGGCGGAGAGAGAGAGGGATGCAGGCAGCCACCAACACAGTCACAGACCGACAGTGGTTCAGTCTTCCAAATTTCATATTAACATTGTCATCATTCATCCTATTCAAACAAATATTAGACTCTAAAACAAGCGAGCAGACCTCCTCTCTCTCTCTCTCTCTCTCTCTCCCCTGTTTTCGGCTTTAATTTGATTAAAAAGCGGGCTGCAGGAAGGGGAGGGAGGGCTGATGCACATCTAATAAGTGGACCATCTGTCTGCAGCGCTGGCTGGCTCCCAGCATTGTACCCAACCAGACTGCATGGGAAATGAAAGGAGAGATGGAGGGATGGAGGGAAGAAAAAAAGTGCAGGGGGGAAAGTATAGAACCCAAAAAGAGTGACCTGGTTGAAGAAAAAGAAGCAGAGACAGCATTTTTAATTTTGTCTGACGCTTGCTTGGTCAACAAACCTGCAGAGGAGACAAAGAAGAATGAAGAGTGGAGGAAAGAGGGAGGAGAGGGGGAATGAGGAGGAGAAAATGTTGAAGGAGAGAAGAGGAGAAATAAAGGGGAAAGGGGATGGGAGAAGAGATGAGGAAGTTCAGTGATCAGGGAGGAAAAGGACTGTGGAAAAGAGAAAATAAGAGAGGAGAGGTAAAAGGAGGGAGGAGAGGAAGGGAAATGAGAAGAAAGAGCGGGAAACCTGGATAGGGGAGATGAAGAGAGAAGGGAGGAAAAAGGCAGAAGAGGAGAAAAGGAGGAAGGAGACGAGAGAAGAAGGGATGAGAAAAGAAAAGAGCAGATGAGAGGAAAGCACAAACAAGGACTGAGGGGACTAAAGAAAGGAGGAAAGACGTAGACGAGGAGGAGTGGGGGGAAGGGGAGGGGAAAGGGTGGAGAAAAGAAAGGAAGGCAGGGAAAAGGGGGGGGCAAGAAAAGGAGGGAGGAACGAAGAAAGGTAGTGAGGACAGGAGAAAATCTTAGAGGAGAGGAACGTAGCAAGGAAGAGAGGAGAGAAAGAGAAGCAGGATTGAATTAGCAGAGGAAACAGAAGGAGAAAAGGAGAAGCGAGTGGAGAGAAGAACAGAATGGAGGAAGAGAGGAGATAACGAGAGAGGAAAGAAGGAAAGAAGACCGAAGAGGGGGAGAAGATGCGTGAAGAGAGGGGAAAAGGTGGGAAGAGAGGAGAGAGAAGGGAGGATGTGAGGAAGCGAGGAAAGAGAAAAGAAAAGAGGGGAGGAGACATTTAGCTGTGTAGTCCTTACTGTTTTTAAAAACTCGTTCAAACTGACCTTTGACCTTAAGGTAGAAGTCTTTTCCAAGCACATAAAGCCTTTACATGTCCTCTCTATTTAAGGTGGACTGGGGACATAAATGGGCCATAAAACAGCTATTATCTCAGCAGTCTCAAACCACCAAAGGTCACACTAGATATAACTTATTTCATCCTCTTTTCATCCCTTTCTTCATTAACCCCCCCTCCATTTCTTCTTCCTCCCATTTTCCTTCTCTTTCCCCTGTTAAGTCTCCTCATCTTCATCCCTTCTTCAGTTCCTTGTTCTCTTCTTGTTTCTCCTCTAAGCACCTCCTTTCCTGGTAACCTGCCTTTCCCTCCTCCTCTTGCCACTCCATGTCTTCCCTCTTTCTCTCTAATCTCATCCCTCTCATCCTCCTTACCTCCTCTTCCTCCACATCACCCTCCTGATCTCTTCGTCCTGTCACTTGTCTTCTTCCTTCCTTCCTCCCTTCCTCCACCTCCCTCCTTTCCCTCACTTCCACTCCTTTGTTTTCTTCTTCTCCTTCTCTTCCTTCCCTCTTCGCACTTTATCCCTCACTCCCTTTATCCTCCTCTTTTCTTCCTCCTCTCTTTCTCCCCTCCTCTCCTCTCCTCCTCTTCTCTGGTGGTGAGATGACAGTTAATCCCTGGTTGAATTATAATCTCACATTTCATCCTGATTTCATGCCGACAGGATTTTCCTTCACATTACGACGCCCAGTTGTCAATCTCTCTCTCTCTCTCAGCTCTCTCATATTTTTCAATGTCTCTAGCCCTTTCTCTACATCGCTCTTCGTGATGTAGAGAAAGGGCTCCCCAGTTGTCTGAGTTTATTTGTTTCCTCCTATTTTCTCAGCATCTTTCTTCCCCCTGTACTATTTCATTCCAGCTTGCTGTCTATCCAACTCCTTTTCCATTTTTCCATTTTCCTTCCCTCTTTCTTGCCTTCTTTTTTCACTTCTATCCTCCTGATTTCCTTTGTTTCTTTCCCCAAGTCTTCCTTTTCTTCTTTTTTTTTTCTATTTTTGGAATAACTCTAATTGTCTCGCTGTCTCACATGGAGCAGTGCTCGCCTAAAGGCCTCTCTCTCTCTCTCTCTCACACACACACACACACACACACACACACACACAGAATGATGGCACTTTGTTCTCTTCATACAGCCACCTTCTATTGTGAGCCTTTGATTTGAGTCTTTTTATGTTGCAGGTCTGAAATTACAAGCAATAAAGTTATCGACAGGACTGAAGAGTCGAGAGGAGGCAGCTACACACACACACACACAGAAGAAACATAAGGGTATACACTTTTATTTGAAACAGAATCACATGTAAGTGCTGCGAGGCAGATTGTGTGTGAGTGAATGAGTAAGAGACAGGTGAGGTCAGTAAATATTTCCATCCAACTGCTGAACAAATTTTAACCACTAAAAACCACTGAGTAACCTGGGTAAGGGGTGTTAAAAAATGTAGGAAAAAAATGACCTTGATTAATTAAACATATAAACTGACAAAATCACACTCCTTCTCAGTCATAATTAAATGTTCATCCTGAATACATATGCTCAGAAATCACTGGGGCAAAATGTCTCCAGATCTTGCCTCATAAACATCATGTTTACACATTTTCTTTAGTTTCAAAAGTAGTCCAGATGATTGTCTGTATCATATGTTACAGTGCCGACACAAACCGTATATTAGACCTGACATTAGCTTTAAAAGTAGCTGATGTCAGGTGAAACAAACAGGGCTGAGGTGTAGCCCACATCTGACCTGTTAGATTAATGTCAGAACTGGAGGTGGGTGAAGTGGTTAGCCAATTCAAAGTAAAGATGTCATGTGTTCACGTTTTATGTACATTTAAGAATCAGCTGGGTTTTGTTCAGAACTGGAGGATGAGAGACGGGTCAAAGCTAGCTGTTGATAGTCAGTAAATATCTCCAGACTGTTGTCTCCTTTTCTTTTTCTACACCTGTTACATGCAGGGTGTAATTACTTACTTTTGCTGTTAGTAATTAGTAAAGTAACAATAACTTTAGCAAGAAGTAATAGGCAATAAGTTGATTACATGCAAGTAACTTTGTCGCAGCCTAGACAGACAGATAGACAATAAGGCTGACAGACTAAAGGAATGACAGTGAGAGAAGAAAGAAAGAGAGTGTTCTTCATTCGGTGTAATCAGGATAAAAACCTGACGTGGCCTCAATTCCGACGGTGAAAATCAGACACTAATTTTCCTCCAAAAATCCAAGTGACGGAGACACACACACACACACACACACACACACACACACACACACACACACACACACATACACACACACACACACACACACACACACACACTACTGAAAATGTTTGCAGAGGGTGTGCAAGTGTGTCTGTGAGTGTTTGAGTGTCAGAAGAAGTGTGTGTGTACTTGTGTGTGAGTGTGTGTGTGTGTGTGTGTGTGTGTCTGGCATCCATCAGAACCACAGCTTGCCGAAAAAACAGTAAGCACAGTGCAGAGAGAGAGAGAGAGAGAGAGAGGCGAACGAACGAGCGCTGCTGCACGCTAATTATGTATGCATGATTTAATCTGCAACTCAATAATATGCAAATATATTCATATGTTAGTTTCTTAATTAAAAATGCAAAGCAGCCCTTATGGTGATTTTTCTGTGATTTTCTTTTCAGCCTCACAAACGGAACATTTTGAGAAATTCAACAAATTGGAGGGAAGCACTACGATGGGGGGGGGGGGACAAAACAGCCTAAAAAAATGTCCTACTTCCACTTCCTGTAGTTGGAGAAGAAAGGAGGAGCTGGAAGGGAGGTAACTTGTTGAATGAAGGTAAACTTTGTCATGCCCCTTTAGTAACAATTCTGCTTGAGAAGTTACTTTTATGGCTAGGCATGTCATACGGGAGTTACCGTAATCACCACTTTCCCACTTGTAAATAGCATTCACGTCAGCATCCATAATTCATAATTATGACCTGTATACTCAGGGTTTTCTGCCGGCTCTTATGTACTCACTGTTAAATATTACACAAGTGCCTGTAAAGCCAAACAAAAATCTCATCTCAGCCAAAGTCTGTCAAGTTAATTAAATATTCATTTAATGGATGTTGTGCTATATTGACAGCACACAGTGTTACAATCAAACTGCAATCAAACACCTGCCTTGAGTCCGTAATAATGCTCATGGGATCTGTTATGTAAAAGTGACCTATAATGGACTATAATGGATGCCCCTGTGCTAAGCTACCCTTAGCTTAACTCTTGTTCCAATGTCTTTTTTTTTACTTTAAACACTTACTAAATTTGCCTTCACAAGATTGGATCAGAAATGCAACACTGTTGATTGCTTCACTCTCCCCACTGATGTTTAAAGTCATTCCAGGTGCCACAAGACACAGGACCGTTGTCAACACAGAGTTTGTCAAGTCCAAACTCCAGAGAACAAGACAACGCAGTTCAATCAATTTCAGCTCGTCACCGTATAGGTTGATTCAGTGTGCGAACTGTGAATCTTATTGCTGAATCATTAATAGCTGCAAGCATGTAGGCCACAGGCTGACTGTGCAAGCACTTCATTATAACCCATGCTTTTGGAAACTTTTAGTACGTGTAGTAATTATGATGAGAGCGAAGGAGGAAGTCAGGTAACATAAAGTGTGAGAAAGTCAACTTTAGGAGGTGGATGGATGGGCCAAACAAAAGGACTTTCACCCAGGAGACTGGAGCTCGTGTCCTGTGTGAAACCAAGTCTGCGCTGAGCTTTCAGTTAACTTTATTTCAAGTTAAAAGTTAAGATCAGCCCGGCCAACTCTTTACAGTTCATCCTGACATTTCTTGAGCCTGACTTCAGTTCATTCAGCACAGAGAGCAACATGTTGCTAATAGAGATACCCGCTCAGCGCTTTGTGTTCTGGTATGCTTTACACAGAGCGTGTTCAGAAGGAAAACAGTAATTACACATCACAGCTAATTCACGCCACCAATTCACGTGTGTGTGTGTTTTAGGTGGCTGATATTCAGATCACTAAGATGCAGCCTTTGTAAAAACGCTCTCATTAGAACAAGGTTAAAAAACAACCTGTTGTTTACGTGTTATATGTTTAATAGAAGGTAGTACCACTCTTTTTTCCACGTCTTTCCTTCTTTTATTCTGTCTCTCCAGTCTCTAGTTCTTTCATCTTGTACTCATCTTTGGTTTAGCTGATAAATATCTCTCATATGTTGTTTCTCTGTGATCACAAATACATTTTATTCCACGAGAAAAAAACAGTTGTGACACCTTGTCATGTTAAAATCTCACAGCAATTAGCTGTCAGCAGGCACCACTCTCCAAACACTACTAGGTGTTGCATTCAAGGAAAGTCTGACATCCAATATCATAATTAATAATCAAATGCAAAAAAAACAAAAAAGGCCCTTGCATTTATGAGTACTGCTGTCCGAAACTCAAACCCAGTGCAGAAAAACAAAGGAAACATGGTTGCCTCATGTGGCTGTTCTCTCGGACTTAGCGTGTCTTTCAATGCACCCTAGAATCATTTCATCATGTTGGAACTTCTACTTCAATTATTCCTGCTCTTCTATCTTGATTTTATTTTGTAACATTTCATAAAGATGTAACAGTTTAAAAACAAATTATTAAAATGATTTCACTTCCTAAATGAAACTACATATGAAAACAAATTATGAACTATGAAATTATGCAGGATTGAGTCTGACATTTTGGTACAGCCGAGAAGGACAACTGAGAAATATTTAACACATTATCAACAACTTAAAGCAGTTTTGTCACCACAAGTACAGACTGATTTGTGTGTCTCAGTATGTATGTGTGATAACGTGATATTCATCGTAGCCTTGGAGCAAATCTGAGCGCCGCTCTATGCTGCCTTTTACTGCAGCCAAATATTTGGGCTCAGGAATGCACAAGGGAACATTCACATTTGAAGCGGCATTGTGTGTGTGTGTGTGTGTGAGTGTGTGTGAGAGTGTGTGACACATAGAGAGAGAGAGAGAGAGAGAGAGAGAGGTCTTTGTGGAAGCCAAGTGTCCTCACAAGGACAGAAAGGCAACAAACATCTTTAGGCTGAGGTCACTTCATTGACAAGAAGCCTTTGAAGCAGTTGCGGAAGAAAATGATTTTCTAAAGAAAAGGTTAGGCTTTAGTATCAACAACCAATTGACTAAATAACTTTAAGTATAATTTATTGAAATTCTTGCCTCACTAGCTTTGACAGCTAACAGGGTAGCAGTAGGTCATTATAAGCTAACAGAGATCTGGCTCACATAATATTAGTGGGGTTAATGTATTAGCAATCCAAACTTATGGGACACGCAAACATAGCATAGCAGGCTGTAAATCTTCGTACTGTCTCGGAGGCTGTTTCTGTTCACTGTGAGGCTGCTGATGGTTCCTATGCCTGCCTTGCTCTAGGTCTGGTGCCCATTCCGGACTTCCCTAATTCCACACTACACATTTTTTGGTCTCTTTCTTTTTTTCTTCTTAGCCTCCTCTGTCAACGTCCTCTTCGGTCTCTTCGCCTCTGCCATTAGCTAATGTTATGTCCATAAAGGTTGCCAAGAATTTTTACCCGGTCTTCTGTCAATTTCTGCTACCTATCGAGATGTGCTACTTAGCGGTTCTGCGCATGCGTGTGATACACAAGTATGGTCTGTTTCCACGGCCATAAATCTGTGCAACCTTGCTGTTGGGCTCGCCGTCGAGACAGTGGCTGGATCATCAGCAATAAATTTAAAAAAAATCACTATTGTTCAGAATCAGAATCAGAATACGCTACCCCTGATATCTTAAATAAAGGTGGAATAACCTTTCAACATGCTCCCCATCTCCTTAAGGTACACATGGAGGGAGTAGTGGTGCAATATAAAATGATTCTGTAGTGGGAGCTTTACTTGATATGGGATATCAGAATACGCTACCCCTGAAATAATGAGGTATTCAAAAACCAGAAGTTGTCATAATACTGTGAGGGTTATATCTTTATGGGATCGGAAAAGGGAGCACATAATGTAGCATTTTTCAATAGGGTAGAGCGACTCAATAGACTCTGCTATCGATTTGCGCTACGGTAGCATTTTTTCGACAAGGCAGCATAAATCGTCAACACCGGCTCACGTATGGCTCTTCACCAGCGGCAGCATAACGTTGCTAGAAACTTGAGTGGCAAGCCCGCCAACAAAGCTAGACAAAAAACAGACGCAAGAGCACTAACAGTAATGTTACAGATGTCAGAGTATCTAGTAAGTTTGCAACTTGAGTTTGTACTTGTATGCTAAACTACTGTCCGTGAAACTTCTGGCTGATTTTGCTCGAGTTGACAACTTTGCTAACACAGGCAAGACATCATCAAGCAAGAGCAACAACACAAGACACTGCAGGCCAGCTAATATGTTACTTTATTAATTAGTAGGCCAGCTTGGCATTTGTCTTGCATCCTTTCAGCTCTTTTAGCTTACGCTAACAAGCAAAACCCAGTCCAATATTTACTTTTGTCCAGTCTCTTGCTCGGTCATCTTCCTTGCGTCCTCCAACGTCTTCTTTGGACTCTTCGCAGCCTCTACCATGACATCCATACTGAGAATACCAAGCTAGCTTCTTCCAAATACCTCATATGGTACATTCTATACTGTTTGCTTCTTCTTACAGATAGCTTGCTGATGAGTTGCATTGGTGTGATGTGGTGCCGTGAAGCATTACACCATTCTGGCGGAAGATGTCGTGCCCAGGATTTCAATGTTACATTCTCTTCCTATTACAAATCAAAATGATTTTGATTGATGCTAAGATAAAAAAATACTACATAATGATGCTTTTAGTGAGTTTGAATATGGACTTGCATGTCAACTGAATATCCTTAGAAATAAAAAAAAACACATACAAAACATGTGTGCAGCTGTTTTATGTTTTTGCAAGGTTTAGTTTAGTCACAAATAAAAGTTGTCTTTGGGGGAAAAAAGCGCAATCCACATTTGCACATGCATGCATGCACACAATCATACACAGCAATATGTATCCTACAAGCAAATGCCTTGTAATTCAATTAGTCCATTTCCTATCTGACACAAAATGGCGGACTGATGCGCCAGTGTGGGACATTTTGGGGCAGAGCGCCAAGCAAATAGCTTATACACAACACACAGTAACACACACACACACACACACACAGATTTTTTTGTGTGTTATTTCTTCAACACATTAGGTATGTTACAAGCTGTTCAAAATCAAACTGACTTGACTTAGGGAAGGGAAAACGACATTTCTGTATTAAGGCATTTCTGTAGTGTTTTCAAGTGGAATGAGTCAGTGAAGCATCCACACAACATAACACACAGCTGTCAGTCTGTGTGTGTTGTGTGTGTGCGTTGGCATTCAAACCATGAGGTCATCCCTGGCTGAAGTTGCTCTCAGAGTTTCTTTCGTATAAACACTGAAATTGCTGCAGGACAACGGCACCATTCGAGCTCAAGTCGCTGCTTTTTCTCTGCCGAGTCCCTTATTGTTTTACGTCAGAACTACACACCGAGGGCATTATGGCTTTTGTGTGACCACTTACCACAGGACAATAGAGCTGTATTTAAATACTCCTCCATGTGTAAGCATTCAGTTTAATCCATGGTTGCCGGTAGGTTAGTTTGACTTGTCACGTGTAGCATGAAACATTTGTACTGTTGCGTTAGTGAGCTGCAGGTTAATGTACCTGGTGCACTGATTTAGGACAAACTGTCGCTTCCAGGAGAAAACACACATCAGAATCATATGTTGGTCAACTGCAACTGCTAATCTAGCTATTTAATTTAAAGAACAATAATACTCTAGTATTGTTCATTAAAGACTAAATTCCCTATGCATTTCTTTACTCAGTTAAACATTAAACATATGATTTATACTAATGTTATTTAAAAAACAAACAAAACAGAGCTGTGGACATTTTATATGCATGTCAAACCTGCATACGAATGCTCTCTGTCTCTGTCTCTCTCTCACCCCTCTCTCTCTGTCACCTCTTTCTCATTTCATCTTCTGCCAAGGCCCGGTGCAACACCGCTAATTTGAGCAGCATGCTAACACACGCTTCATTTTCAGCACCAATTCACGCACAAGGAGGTGAGGTTTATGTGTGTATTTTATGTTCCTCAGATGGTTGTTTATATAAAACTTCAGTCAGTTTAACAATGAGCCCAAACTGACAGAGTGGACATTATTTTACTGTATACATTTTTTTTTAAATTCCCTTTTAGAGACTGTCAGCTGGAGTCACAACAAATGAGTTGGTTTTGATGTTAAACAAAGCTTTTTTGTTTGTCTTTGAATATTATTATTATTATTATTATTATTATTATTATTATTATTATTATTATTATTATTACTTTATAATGTTCTACATAAACAAGTTTTCAAGCTGCTGGGAAGCTGCAAATTTGCATGATAAACATGATGACTCCTTCATGTGTGTATAAGTGCATGAGGTATTTCACGTGTAGGAAACAGAGGAGCATACACACACACACACACACACACACACACACACACATAGACAGTTTAAATAAAATCAAAATACCAATACTTAAGTTTCCTTTACCACTGCCGTTAAATATTTATTTACGTCTATAATTAAATTACTATTTTTATTAATACACTTTAAATATATTTTTTAATTATGATCACTGGAGATACAAGTATGTTTTTTGTTTATTTTTTGATGAATGAATCAAACAAAAAGCACACAAAAGTATGTGAACAAGGCTGTCCACAAACAGCAAGATCTGTCCTCAGATTTGGGTTGAGAAGTGTCAGCATTTGTTGTGCAGGGAGTAGAAACATAGAAACAGCTAACAGACAACAGAACCCCACAGTAGTTGAATGGCAGGGTCTGTGGCTCCTCTGTGGTATCTGGGGCCGCCTGAAGGGGGCAGTATGGCTTACCAAACAGCTTCCCCACACCCCACCCCCCCCATCACTCCTCCACCCTCGGCCCACCGGGAACCGCCGGCTCTCCTACTGTGCCTTCTGCAAGACCTGGCTTAATTTAATTAACGCTGTCGACTTTAAACAAAACCACATCTGAGCCGAGGAGAGAGAGAGGGAGAGAGAGGGAGAGAGAGGGAGTAGGAAATAGCCAGAGATGGGAGCAGATCGCCCTGGTCAGATCGCTGATAGGATTTATTCGGTTGAGGGTATGAAAATATTCTACTTTTTCAGGTGGTTTCAGAGACGAGACCATAAAAAAGACACCTCAGGATTCTTTCTTTAAATGACTAAAATCAAAGGAAGTCAAGGTCTGTTTTAAAGGCTGGTGCTAGGGAGCTGAAGATGAGACTCTTCTGGATCCTCTAGAGTAAAACTAAAACACTAAATGATGAGCTTCAGGTAAAAGTGTGATTTTATGATTATTTCACATTTCAAAAAAAGCTCGTACTTAAAATGCTTTCTCTGTGTTTTAGAGATTCTTTACAGGAATGAAAAATGATGTTGAATTGGCAGGATGAAATGAATAGGAAATAGCAACATTTTTTGTTTTGGAATATCTTGTGAGGTAACTATAGGAGCATTTGAGCCCGGCGTTCTGAATTGATTAAAGATAAAAAATAATAAACTTCTCTGAAAGGCATCGATTAGTGACGAGGGGAACTTCTTTGACTTGTGCAGTCCACATTTCACAGGTTCTGGAGGATAAATTATATGGGACCTTCTTGGGATTTAAGTCACATAATCATCTTAACAAAATGGTGAAATTTCACAAACACTTTACAAATACTTTTGTAACGAGTTCTGTTTTTAAAATTTTCTCTTGATGGATAAAATGCAGATTTTCAGAGAAAATAGCTTCATATACAGTATATTTTCAAAAATGCTTTATTTATTTATATTTTAAATGAAAATATAAGTTTAGACTTCGAGTTATAAATAAAAGCACATTTTAATTTTGGAAAATGTATTATTGATAATAATGGACACAGTATAAATATCAGAATTTGTAATTTGATAAGAAAAATAATCAGATCAAGTTCCAATCTTGTTTATTTTAATTTTAGAGACAACAAAATACAAATTCTGACACAAAAGACAATCCAGACAATAAAACAACAATTAAACAAAACAAACACCTTAATTTTATCTAATTAAGCAAAAATGTACCATTTTTAAATATTAAATTTACATAAGCAGGTTCCACTTTATTTAAGTTGGAAATATTATGTAAAATAAAACATTTAATTAATTATGTCTCAACTGTGTTATGGAATTATTTCATGTAACTATCTTCACATGTAAACCCTCCCTGATACAGTCAAGCACAAACCAGCTTAAAGGCTGGATCCAGTTTCACCGTGAGAAAGAGGGAGAAAGTGTGTGTGTGTGTGTGTGTGTGTGTGTTTGTAGTACTGGACACAAAAAAGAGAGAGTAAGATAAAGAGCATTAGACGGACTACAAATGGACATTAACACGTCACATGCTGTGACACATTTGATTTTATTTCCATTTCCTTTAACAGCTTTGTTTTCTTGGTTTCATTATAACCATTTTTGGGGATAATCTGGATATATATGTGTGTTTTGTTGTTTATTCAGTCAGCATTAGCAAAGCTCTGAGGATGAGCCAAAGACTCTATCAGCCTGAACAACAAATTAACTAAAACAATAATATCTAAAGGGGAAAAAAAATGTTATATTCCCCACACCAACAAAGAAAAACAACAGCGAGACGGCACTCTGCATCCTGCTAATGTTAGCAACTGATGCCTAATTTCCTTTTGATTACAAAGACATCCCACGCTCTCCTCTCAAGTGACGTTTAATTGTTTCTCAAAGTAAATCATCAACTCAGCAAACTAAATTTGACAAACAACAATAACAAACTTGCAGCGCAGGGAAACGGGGTGGGGGGTAGGGGTGGTGGTGAATGAATTAAAAAAAAAAGACCCTTTGCCTGCAGTGGATGTGAAACAGATGAAAGAAGACTCTTTGCCTTAAATGAAGTGTGTTCACAGGATGGAGCATATGGAAGGGCAGCAACACAACCACAAGAAAACAAGTTTAAACGCACTGCAATTACGCTTGAATCTAAATTCATCGGAAAAAGTGGAGATATAATGCAAATGCAAGCAGAAGAGCCAGTGTGTTTGTGATCTTTATGTTATAGACTTCAAACAACATCACAAACATAGCAAGTCAACTCAATACCACTGGTTTTCAGTTTCTTATATGACAGGGTTAAAACAAAGAGAGACACATTCAAAAAGATGAAAATGCCACAAAGCATCCAGCCACCAACTACCAATAAACTCAAATTTCTCTTTTTTACAGTTTGACGTAACGTCACATCATTTAGTGCTCAAGTAAAAGTACTTGTATAAGAGGTTACAAACCAGAAACAAAACCACCTGGACCTGAGGACCATGGGTCGGAGAAAAATGGAGAGAGGTCGCGACTTCGGCGTGTTATGGAAATATCCGGGAGGGCGTCAACAGCGGTAAATGTTCGCTACGTCAGAACTTATTTGGCAAAGGTATCCATCTGTAAAACACTAGAAATAGTTTTGTTTTTTTTTAATTTAGGACGTTTTTTGGAATTTTGTTGTTTCCAAGAACCTTTTCTAACGCGACGCTTCAAAATGTGCTTAAAAAAAACGCTGATGGAAACACGGCTAGAGGCTGACAGTCAAAACCTCAGATAGGCCTCACCCTCCTCACTGAAGGCAGAGGTTCCTCAGTAAATGTAGACGTCATTACAGGACGATTTTACCTTGAGCTCTATAGCGTTTAGCATTTAGCCGGACCCAGCATTCCCCTGTTGGTCGCACATGTGGTTTGTTTTGGGTCACAGCCAGGTGGTGCATCAAAGCAGTGATTCCAATACCAATGTTTTGTTACACCACTCTGCGACTTATACCCTTAAGCATCCGTACGAGACGCACCGCTACTTTCAGCTAACTCCAATGTAACCCATCCTCACCATGTGAAGTACTATACAGAATGACAAAAAAACGTGTAAGGAGGCTAGGGTGGACAACAAGTACAGAATTTTCACAAACACAGGACTTTCACCCAGGTTTGTGTCCCGTGTGAATCCGAAAGTCAACGCTGACTTATTTAATGTTTTGATCTCGGCCAGTAGGGGTTACGTCATATAGAACATGGAACTGTTCCAAAGAGCGTCACCTCCTGAAATGTAGCAAAGTACAATACTTACGTAGAGCCAACAAGTAAAATAAATGTTAAAATATACTCAAAAAAGGACAAGTATACAAATGAAATGAAAGTAAATGCAATCTGATCCTCCATTCCTGCTAAAGAAGTAGTCAGGGCACAGTAGCAGGGAAGCGCTGATCTAGCGAGCTCATGCGATATAGTTGCTGTTTCAGATATTTCTATCTCGATACAATTCTCACATGCCATGCAGAATGCACAGTGACAGAGTTAAGAGTGGCTGCAATCGTTCCTCCGTTCCATACTGGCAATTAAGCAATTTCTTAATAGTGATATTGCACATAAGTTTAGCCCAAGCTAATTTGAGCCTCCACCAGTCTCGTTTAGCCATATCAGGTGGGCCTCTTCGTCCTGGTAGTCACGTGTAGGTTTACTGTTGGTATTATGTTCCAACAATGCAATTAAAAGGACACACGGCTCAGTGGCAACGCACCATGGAAATACTGTCCCAGAGAAAAAGAAGGATTTTTGTACACACTGTAAAACACTGGAAGATACCCATGTACTTTGGCTAACTCAGACTGCTGAAGCTTCGTATTAGCCTCAGCTGAACTTTGGAATGGATTTTTGAACAGTACGAAGACTGTGGATTTCGTTCAGCATTTCTTACAGTGTTGCCACAGCACGAGGGTTTCTCTTCACGGCCAGCGTGGACGTGAGGATTGACTCCAGCGGCCAATAACTCTTCCAGTGTGCATGTGGCATGTGAGAATTGTATTTTAAAAAAAAATCCTAACCATCCTTTAAGGTTAGAGTTGGGTTTGGGGGCTAGAATTATGTCAATGAGGGTCCTCACATGTGTCACACTCTCTCTCTCTCACACACACACACACACGCACACACACAAGCTGTGTTTGTACTCAGAGCAGGTGCAGGCTGGGAACAGCAAGAGAGAGAGAGAGAGAGAGAGAGAGAGTTATTTCATGTCGTTAATTTCAGCATAAAAACTCACCGAGAGCTCACGGTGTGTTAGATCATCTGTGAATCTATGACGTCCAGCTAGTTCATCATCATCATCATTCAAACATTATGAGAAAATTCTACTTCTGTTTTTATTGTTTTCTTTGTTACATTTCGCTAAAAATAAATCAGTTTCTCCACAGACTGCAGGTCCCGTGTGTGTTCCTTGTTTTGCGTTACATTTCCTCGTTCAAATCCAGCAAAATGTTCATGTAATGTCACCAACACACACATAAAGACTCAGTGTATTGTATTAAAAGGAGACAAAGCTCAGCTCACATGTGTTAATGGCCCGATCACCTTTGACCCTGTGAGCTTTTGGAACTCTCCAACGTCTACAATTGCTAATATGTCCAACAGTTTCTATGTAAATGTTCACACATTCTGTATTATTAAGTACAAAAACAAACTTCATTAAAACACACAAAAAGTGCTTCAAGAGTACAGTAAAAATACCAAGATGAAAATGACTAAAAAATCTAAAGATCAGGAATTTTACATTTAAGAAGCATTAAAATATAATCTGTTGAAGCTATTCAAATGCAATCTGTTCTAAATTTCTAAATTAAACAGTGCTAGTGTTAGATCAATATCACATATCCAATCAAAGCTTTATTTCAGGATCTAATCACTCAGTAGATCCACTTAATGCTGCTGTCGATTCAGAACTGCATTTGAAATATTTCCTTTAAACAAGATTTTTCCAAGCTTCACTGATGTTTCACTTACAACAAGTGCTTCCTGCAGAATTAACACATATTATGAAATACAGTAGGAAGAAGATGTCCAAAACTATTTGCAAAAACAAAGACCTCAAGCTCATTAAAACTGTTGAGAATAAACAAAAGAAAGGCTTACTTTAGAAGAGCAGAGACTAAAGATTTCGGCATTAAAGAGCCGGGAAAAAACACAGCTCTGTCGGCTGCTGAGAGCAGGAATGAAAACGCATTTCTGCCTCATCGTCGTCACTGTTGGCAGCAGATTTGGAGGCCGGACCATCAAAAAAAAAAAAAAAAATTCCCATTTCAGAGCAGGAATCTCTGACCAGACACCAGAATGCTGAGCCTTTATGGGACTGATCTGATTTAAAAACAAGCAGCTGACAACGTTTCAGGTTCAATCTCTAACAATGACTTTCATATGTGATTTTTTTTTTCCCCTACAGTTTTGGAACCCAACAAGAAACATCCTGCAGTAAATAACAACCCACGTCCATTGCTGGATTCATGCAGCGTCTGTCTATTGATCTTAAACACTATTATCAAACACCACCGTTCTCTGCAGAAGAACTCTTTCAGGTCAACAAATGAAAATCATCCTGTATCATTTACTTAAAAGCTGCACACACACCACGTGTTACTTCAGGTTATTCAGGTATTTCTAGTCAAGAAAAAAAATACTACCTTGGCAATATAGAGACTTAGTCACAAGTCATGTCACATAGGGTTATTTTCAGGATAAGGTGCTGCTACTACTCTCATCAACACTCTATGATCCAGGGATAGAAGAACCATCATACGGGACATCCTGGAGTCTGTGCAGTGTGCAGCAAAATAAGTTGCAATAAATTTTAATTTCCCTTAGGCATGGATATGATTTGTATTTTCTTTTATTAAAGTATATTGTTGTCATGGAATCAGTTAAGTTAAGTGGCTGTTGGCTACATATTTTTTTTAGCCTGTATTTCTTTAAATGTTGGCGAATTTGCGCTGTTAAAACTCGTATTCCATTAAGCTGCTAGCTGTTGCCGTTTGCGCCGTAACCATGAAAGTACAGACAACAATTTCTGGATACAAAAGAAAACATGAAGAGCAGATATGGCAGGGGTTTTCAATCAATCCTCCGACATAATGTCTACTTCCTAAAGTGTGCTGCTTAAGTGTTTTAGTGTTCTGGAATAAAAGCCTCAGCTCCGAACAAGGCCTCCATGCTGAAAGTGACACAATAGAACCTGAGCTGCTGCTATTGAAAACCTGAACAAAATGAAACCTACAAAGCTCTTGGTACCGCTTCTGCTCTCCCTCAAAAGTGATACTCATGCCAACAGGCAGGCAGAGAGTGCTTCTGAATTTACTTTCCTGCAGTCAAACCGCCTCTCTATTTCACAGGCAGCAGGTCCTCTCCTCGCTTCCTTTCTCTTGATGTGTGCGGAAGGAAGCAGGCAGGATTACTCGCATCACAGAGGTGGAAACAGAGAGGGCCAGAGCAGAGACAGGAGACGGCTCAGAGCGCCGCATACATGAAGGCGATGCGAGTTGCAGAGAGATCCAAGACCTGGATCACACTGACTGACGACACGAGGAGGCTTTTACAGCCATACTCGTTAGTCAGTCAAACAGCAGTCTGATGGTTTTGTACAGTGCAGAAGTCACAGTCAGAGGTTTACTAGACGCATTCTGACACCAGAGACCTGGGTTCACAACCTGTGCTTAGGCTACTGAAACACTAAGTTAGAATGGTGGTTTTATAAATACTGAAAAATCCATGCGTCGTCACTTAAAGCCAATAAACCAACTGTACAGACATTAGCTGTGTGCCTGCTAGCAACATACACACTGAGTCTGTGTATGGCGCTGTGCTCTTGTTCAGCTCAGACCCTCTGACTGATCTCAGTACACACCATAGACTCCAGATCTCTCCGTTTATTCCCTCCATTCGCTCCCTTTTCTTTTGTCTCTGTATGTTTATTTGCTTTCTCATCGGGTCTTTCCACTGACTTTGTGTGCAATCACTCCCCCCTCTAAAATACTCTTTCAAACTCTTCACACATGATCCGTGGGATGTTGCACCACAAGGTCGGCTACAGTGCAGAAGTGTAGCGAAAGTTTATGTGTCCCTGTAACCCCGTCTCTCTCAAAGTCCTGCGCTTTGTACAACCCGCCTCCCTATGTGACTTCTGAGCCACAAGAGCTCAGCACTTTATGGATTGCAATAAATAAATAAATAAAATAATATCACAGGTAGCAACTTCGTTTCCACCGTAACATATTTGGGAAATGGGAGTACAGATGTAATTTCTAGGGAACCGTGTTAAACAGGGTCAAAGACCGTTTGCATGGTTGGACGCGCTGCTGTGAGCTTCCCTGTCTTTCCTCCCACCATAGAAAGTTAATGACTACCACTGGCACAAAGTGGTGCTGATCATGTGCCTGTTTTTTTTTACTGTGGCATCAAGAAGAAACATTATTTGAAAATCTCACGTAGCTGCAGCCATTATAGAAATGCAGCAAAACATACAGGTACCAGAGTATTACAAATGGACTTGTCCGGCTCTGGAATTTATTTTGAATGCAAAAAAATCACATTAAAGTAAAGCAACAGTCCGTCTGCTTCACAGGAAATGTCTCATCCTTCCACTTCACAGACACGAAAGATGAAAAACAGCAACATCAACCTGTCAAACAAACCACGCTTCCTCACTTCTTCTTCCTCTTTCCACTGATCACAGGGTGGGCGGCTTGATCCCCACCTCCTCCTGTCCCCACGTCGAAGTGTCCTTGAGCAAGACACTGAACGCCAAATTGCAAATTCCGATGGTTGGCCAGCACCCAGCGTGGTCGTGCCGCCGGTGTGTGACCGGGGGGGGGGACGGGCGGCAAAAACCTTGTAAAGCGCTTTGCATAAAAGCGCTATATGAATGTAGCCATTTTAACACCTTTCCCCTCCTTTCCTGCCCCCCTCTCTGCCTCTCTCCCCAGGCTGATGTAGACACAGAGAGGCGGAGGAAAGAGAGGAGGAAGCAGGGACAAAGCGCGCCGAGGCCTTAGAAAGGCGGACTCCTGCCGAGCCAAAGAGGCGGCTGACACGCCGTACATTCAGCCATCGTTAACTGGCGATTAATGAGGTCAGCAAAGAAAAAAAAAAAAAAAAAAAGTCAGTCAAAATTAGAAATAAATCCAATGAGCACCTGCATCTTCCACCTGCTTATTTTGTGTCACCATACGAAATACAGATTGAATTTACAGTCAGATGAAACACCAAACCAAAATAAGGCTGTGGTTGCAAGTTATAAACTCAGTTCCCACGGAAACAAACTGAGAAACATAGAGCTTAAGGACATCAGTACATTTTAAAGTTGTGTGAAATGAAAACAATTCAAACCACACCATGCAGGTGAAGCACCAAGATGAGCTGAACGGCATAAAGTCAAACAAAAACGGCAGGAAATAAAGAGAAATGTTAAATATCAGCAGAAGCTCTGCTGCTTCATCTACACCTGATTCAAAACAACAGCCGAGCTCCAGGCTTCAGAACGACGGCTGGGGTGAATTCGAGCAGCTCGAGAGGAACCACAAATACTGACCAACGATCAGATCAGCGCTGTTTACTTTGCCCACACACTTTACAGAAATAGTTTGATTCACGGGAGGCTTTGTGGATGGATGTTCATGTTTCTTCCTCTCTGAGCTGACTGAGCTGAGGCAGTCCTCCACCCAGCAGCCGAGTGAGAGATACATCCAAAATGTTAAAAAAACAACCTGATAAATGAATCAATAATTGGGGAAATCCGCACAGGGACTGAATTATGGGAATCACACATTTCTTTAAAAACAGCTCACTTCACCATTTATCATTTCCAATCAGTATATAAACTTGTTCTAACTGGTTTATAACACTATGATATAGCTGTGCGGAGAATCAGATTTTTTTGTTGGTAACTAAAACTTGTGTATGTTTGTACACAGCTTATAAATACTAAATAGGTAGACATAAATAAAAAAAATGCATTCAGATTTGTTTTTAATTTACTATCTGCCCTTTGATTTACTTAGAAGAGTACTTGGGTTTTTTGTTTTTTAATCTTGGATTATTTATTCTGGAATAAAACTCTTTCAGATGATTACTAAAAACAGGAGCTGACAACAAAAAGCCAACAGTCCAGCTCCGATCCGACAGCAGCGCCATCTTCATCTCGACAAAATTCACAAAACCTGGCACCGTTTTGTTTTTCCTCTACGCTTCACAACACAACTTCATGTTTTTTAGGACTTCCGTCCTGTCCAAGTTGCTAAAAAAAACAATAACCTCCAAGCCTCCAATCACTTTAAACCAATGTTGTTATGTCATTATGTTATTCTGTATTTACATTGATAATGGTGCTGTCAGTTGATTAGAAAAGGAGCATTTAATCAATTTCTTAACATTTAGAACAGTGGAAGTTTGTAATGTTTTTGTGTTTTTAATGATTATTTATTCCCAAAAAAACAAAAACCAAGAACCGATAACTAAAAGCCAACATCTGTTCATGTCCAGCTCGGCTCCGCCAGCAGCATCATATTCATCTCGACAAATTTACAAAACCTGGCAACGTGTGCAGCTTTTCTAACGTCGTGTTCTTCCTGCTACAAAACCAGCTCAGCGATTCCAAACATACAGGAGCATCAGCAGCCTTTTCTTCAGCGACACACACACACACACACACACACCACACAGACCAAACAGCCATAATACCTTGGAAATAATAAAAAAAGGCATGTTATCACTTACTGAGGACGGCAAGCCAGGAGGGACCTTCCGCACTTTTTTTGTGTGAACCTCTGAAAGAGAGAAAAAGCAACAAAACAATACATGAGGGTTCAACAGGCCAAGAGGCTTTTATTTCTTTTAAAAAGGAGGTTCTGGTTTGATTTGTTTGAATTCAATCGATCACCCGGAGTGGAAAGAGCGAGGCCACTTTTCCCGCCACCGTCGATACATTTACAAAGAAAGCTTTCACTGCAAACAAACACGACACAATAAGATGCAGAAAATCAGAAGACAGAATACAAAAAAGGCAGATTTTTTTTTTCCTTTTTGCTTTGATAAAAGGAAAAAAGGGCAGCTTTTGACATGTTTATGTTATTTTTCAGGGTTTCTCTCAAGGAGAGTGAGGGAGCGGTCTATCAACTGGGAAGGTGAGACTTTGATGGAAAAATGAAAGAGCACACCTTTTTTTGGAGACGCTGGCCCAGTACGTGTGTTTGTGTCCTCTCAAGGCCAATGCTACCAAGGATACACCATGGCCACAATTGTCCTGCTTTATAAAAGACTTGATAGACACACACACACACACTCACAATGCTCGGCCTTCTAAAAAAAAAAAAAAAAAAAAGTGTGTTTCTGAAAACACAAATTGGCTGTGAACCGGGATCAGTCCAGGTTCAAATGTTTCACCAAAGTCATTGAAAAAAAAAATCTTAAAATGTTAGTTTTATTGGCGTCTAGCTTCATCTTAGCTGTTTGAAAAAGATTTTATCAGTCTAATAACGAGACCATTGATTCTTCTTCTAATTGACCATGATCCATTGATCATAGCTGACATGAAAGACACAGGCCTGAAACCTAAAAATAAAATGCCTAATAAAATGAATTTCACCATTCTTGTAGCTGTGAACGTCAGGATGGCATTTTGTTGGGCTCATTTAATCAGACTGTCAGACAGATTTGCAAAACATCAGGATTTAGACACACCCAAAATATATCTGCTGTATCATCAAAACTGGCTTTAAGAATTTTACTTTAAAAAAAGAGAACTGCCACTCTGTGTTTCCCAGTGTAGTTTCCATAGTTTCAATCATTTGCATGAAATGTGTGTGTATCTTGAAAAAACCCAGAACACGGCAGGTCATCATCGGTCTCATGACTGTTATTATTATTAAGAAAATGGCACTCAGACTCAAAAAGAAGAGATTTATAATTTATCTCATTTCTTTTGATTTTGAAAATGAAGTTTTTAAATGAGTGAAAGAACCTGAACACTTCATATCCCCAAGTTACTATGCTCCAACCCCTTTGACGTCAAACACACCCGAGGCCCTGCGTGGGGTCGATTCATATGCCGATGGGGTTGACGGAGATTTCTAAAATGTAATTAGATTAATGTGTTTTTATTATGTTTGTTTATTAGGTCCACCAAGTAAAAGCCAGTGCAGCCTATTAGAGCAGCCCTGCAATAAATCCTACCTTCATGAACGTTATTAATTTCAGGCTGTATTGTGTGGTCCTACTGAAATGTATTATGTTTCTAATATTTTGTCCACCCCATTTATGTCAACTGACCATAAAGTTTAAACAGTTTCAACAAAAACTGAACATCATAACCTTCATGCAGGTAGGATTTATTGTAAGACTGTTATAGTAAACTGCATTAATTTAACTTGGGCG
Source organism: Lepomis macrochirus (assembly GCA_024633595.2). NCBI lineage: Eukaryota > Metazoa > Chordata > Actinopteri > Centrarchiformes > Centrarchidae > Lepomis > Lepomis macrochirus. Next base: position 4,515,413 of record JALXJV020000019.1, on the reverse strand, counting down.
CACCTAATAAATAGGCAAATGAGTGCTTTATCATTAATTTATTGTAGTTTTAAAATGTATAATTACTTATTTATCCCTCCATGCTCTTGAGGAAAATAAAAATGGGTTCACAGGCTGAAAAACGTTCAGAAAGCTGGACTCATCCTCAGTATTATTAAACATTTTGTAAAAGAGAAATCAGTTAAATGGCAGAACTGTTCATTGGAACTTTGTCTCAGTGTGAGTTTATTATGCATGTCTAATGTGAGTGTGTTAGCGGCGTCTCACCCATGGTGTCCATAGGCAGTGTTCTCCTCCGTGGATTGGAGCCGTAGTGCTGGTAGTACTGACCGGCCGGCTTGGTGGGCGACGCCGCGCCGGGACTCCCCAAACCCAACTCGCCACCCAGTATCGACTGGTCGAGCGACACCGAGACAGACAGAGACAGAAACACAGTGAGAGAGAGAGCGATTATTAATCATGTGACCAGGAAGGACTCACCATTTCTCACAAGGAAACACAGCAGGATTTCTGAGGAGTTGAAAAGTGTAGCACAAAGACAAGCCAGGCTTGAATATTTGGGACTGAAAAACTTAAAATTGGTTGGCATTGAAACTACCAAGAAATGATATTGGAATTATCTGTGATGATGCTCCAGAACACTTGTATATAACTGAAATGTTGACTGGATAATAATCTGGAATACTAGAACTGGAATGATAATAATGTTGCAGAATGTCGGATTGTTGAAAGGAAATATTATTATTAAAATATTGGTCATCCTGACCAATCCAGATATTGTTTGCTGATATGTTGATAACAGCTGGAAGGAAGCCTGAATGTTGAGCAACGCTGGGATTTTGCAGATCAAATTAAGGGAAGCTGGGATGTTGAGGACCAGAATATTGCAGTGTTGAGAATAATGCCAGGTTCACGTTATATGAGAGTTACCAAAACTACCAGCTACGTTGTTTTTAATCAAAGACTTAGATTTTTTGAAATGTATCAGACTTGACTACATATTACAGAAGTTCCTGAAAAGCAGGCAAATCTGTCATTCAAGGTAATCAAACCCATATTGAATCGATAAACCGCTGCATTGTAAGTGCACAGTGTATTTAACCCTGACCTGCCCAGCTCTGCCATCTGGGTCATCAAATAGCAAACACTTGCAAGTATAATTCCAGTCAGTTCCATCAATCATTTAGGATGGAACACGGTACTAGCAGAATAATGATGTTTAGAATATTCACAATCTTTATAGTGGGATTAAGAGTTAATTCATGTTTGAGTTTAGGCATGTGTGTCTGTGTGTCACAGTAAGTATGCCCATGTATTACTGCTCTGAATAGGTTAATATTGTGTAACGTATGGAAGTCCACGTCTGCCAATATTAAAATGAAATAGTTAAATTAAATTGAAATTTCATTTTTAGTTCGAGTGTGATGTATGACAACATGAAAATGGAAAAATCTGATTTTAGTTAGATTAAAATTCCCCTAACGAACATTTTTTATGTGCAGTCAAAAGCACTGCACACTTAAGAGATAATAGAATTGAACCTGAGATCCACAGACAGATAGATAATACATTATAAAAGTAATATTCTAGCTTCTTTTCATCCTCAAAATTGCTTCAAAATGTCACATTAGATATCCTCATAGACAGTGCATCACTGACTCACTGAAAGATCAACATCATAATTGAATAAATACATAGCAGCCCATTTGGAATTGATATTGAAGCCAGCTAACGTCCAGGAACAAAGCCTAACCACAAAAACCTCAAACCCGATAGCTGATAATGACAAATGAAACCATGGTTGTGATGGTATTTACCTCCATGAGAGCGACCTCATGCTGCTCAGCGTGGAGACGTTCATCTCACAGCTACACAGCTCAGAGTCTAACTTCTTCCTCTCTGCTGCTTTTACCCTCCTCAACACTGTGACTCTGTTTACGGCTCAAACTTAGCAAACCGCTCACACATTGTCCCGCTAATTATGTTCAATGATTCGGCAGCAACAAGTGGCATCTGGGCTGATTTGGAGAGAAGCGAACGCAGGAATAAAAGACAGGGAGAAGGATGGAGGAAAGGGTCTTTTTCTGTTTTTTAAAGTGGCACAAAAAGTTAGCGAGTAGGGAAGAGAAAAACCTGCCACCCCTCCCCTCCCGTTCCTCCTTTAAATAGACTGTGCCACTACTCTGTTAAAGTGTAGACCGCTCCAGCTTTCGTTAAGTAATTAGTGTGCAGTGTATTTAAAGCAGAGGGTGGAGGAGCGTGTTTGGAGGGGGGGTGGTGGATGTTTTTCAGCTAATCTGAATTCTGATCAGCGCGTCCGTCCTCTCTGTGGCTGAAAACAAAAGTTAGCTTGGCAGTGGCAGGCCAAGGAAGGCTTTTCTCATGCTAAACAGGGCCTAAGTAGGCCAATTACAGGGCCAGCCTCGGTCTCAGAGCCATTCTCCGGCTTAAAACAAAAGGGCTCTCGTCTAAAATAAAGTCAGTCACACACACACAGAGGGAGTCAGACACAAAGGCACATACACACACACACACACACACACACACACACACACAATCACACACCGATTCAGTCATCCGGTTCCTCTGTCCGTGTGTGTTTCAGTGTGTGTGTCGTCGGGGGTAAAAGGGGGTTCCCACTAAAACAAAAAGGGTCTCATTGATTGTGGCGCTTTTCTTTCTTTTCTCTTCTTTTTTTCTTTTCGTACTTGAGCATCGAGCCAGGCCAGGCCAGGCCGGTCGCCCCGGCAACTAGATGAGCTGGAGGAGACACAAAACGCCCGTCTGTCTCTCTGTCTGACTCTCTCTACCTGTTTGTCTCACTTTCTCTGTCAACTTCACTTCATTACACACTATCTGCTCAATACAGTTTAATTGTTGGGGACAACAAGATTAAAGCGATTGTTTGATTGAGTTGGTAAAAGGATATTCCAGTAATTTCACTTCCGTGTAGCTGGTTGACATGTGCAGGACAGAGTGGTCAGAATGGAAGCAAATATGTCCTGACTCTTAATTCCTATAATGGCTCAAGCTCTAAAAGCACCTGATCCTACATTTCCCACGATGCAATGCATCGATAGCCTCTTTTCCCTGCCTGGTAAATGCCAGCATCCTTTTATTCTCGACACTCCCTGTGTGTAACACAGGCTTTCTGTTCTGTCCTGATCACGTCACTATGGCATCATCGGGGTTATTTTCAGATGTGACAAAGCTCTTCAGAGCCACAGAGGGTAGAATACAGCCGTTTTCACCAGACAAGTCAAATATCAGGTTTATTAGAGCCGGTCCAAAATGCAGCAGCACAATGTTCTTCCAAATAAAAAGCAGCAGAGGTAAAAAAAACAAAAACGTGTCACCTTTCCTGCACTTCACAGTATGCACACTCTCCATCTGCATTCAAACAAGATGAGCTGGGAGGCTGCACTGCCCTCTTTGAGCTAAATGCTAACATAAGCATGCTAACATACTTCTAATGACAATTTAAAATGCTGATGCTCAGCAGGTGAAACGTCTTAATTTAGCTTGTAAGATGGCCAACGTTTGCATGAGCCACACTTTGACAAATTGAAACTGTAGCAAACACCTGTCGCAAAGTGTAGGCCAGTCCATCCAATATTTAGACATTTCACTAAAAAACGAAGTCGACAACCTGACTGACAGACATTGCCGTCCTTAAAGCAACATCGCTAAGGTGGCTAAAAACTGCTAGTCCTGGTTCATGCAACCACTTTTGCATCAAATATACTTACAAAATAAATATACTATAGCAAATATACTATACAGTATATATCCTTTGGAATCTCATCTACGTATCTAATATTAATGTGTCTGTTTCAGCCTCAACCCCAACAGCAAATTTGTTTGGCCAATCAGCTTGTTTGACGTGCAGGGCTGCACAATATGTTGTTGAGATTTGGGAGGCGCATGTGTCAGCTCCTCCGCGACCTACAGTCACCCATAACTCCCTGCTGTGCGCAGAGCCACAGAGATATTTATATGTATCTTCATATGTGTAATTCCAGCAAGCCTTACGCTGTTGTGATTATCACCAGGTTCACTCCTCCTCGCTCTGTCTCTCGCTCCTGTTTTTACTTTCTACATTATCTTGTTTTCTCTCTGTCTCTATCTTTCTGTGTGTGTGTGTGTGTGCGTGTGTGTCTTTTTTCTCTCTCTTTCTCATACACACACACACACACACACACACACAACCAGAGGTCTGTTTCTCACAGAGCTGACTGGGCTTCGGTACCCAGCTGCTCACAGAGACGATATTAACTAAGATAGATTACCAGAGAGAGAGGCACAGACACATACACGGAGGGAGAGAGAGAGAGAGAGAAAAGAAGCAGAAAGAGAACCCGGAGTGGTGGCGGTAGGGTGGGGGGGCAGAAAAGGGAGAGAAAGCAGGAAGTCTGAGGAACAGAGAGATGAAGAGAAAGAACAACAAAAGAAAGGAAATGGCAGATAAGAGCAGAAAAAGGTAGAGACAGAGAAAGAGACTTGTGGAGTGAGTGAGACACGGAAGAGCAAGCCAAATGGAGACAGACGTGAAGAGAACAGGGTAAAATAGTTGTCATGATGGATGGCTGACTGTGGAGCAGCAATAACAACAGATTTTTTAAACTGTGCACGGATTAAACAAACGACATATAACGTGTCCATTTGAAAGCTTTAGATGGGTTGATGGTCGTAAAATTGAATTTCGGACGGAGGCTAGCTTTTACCCTCCCAGTCTTTATGCTAAACTAGGCAAACCACATCCTGACTCCAGGTTTGTATTTAACACAGAGACGTTCGAGTTGGATGATATATTCTCATGTCTCTCTCAAAAAGAGAGAACTATTGAACTATTCCCTTCAGGAATTTAACTTTAAAACCAAACACAACTTAATGCTTTTCTGTATTCCTCTCTTTTTACTGCCCGTCTGTTTTCTCTCTTCTTGATTTCTTCCTCTCCCACTCAACTCTCTGTCCTCATGTGACTGAAAAAGCAAATGCTCAGATGTCATCAATTTCCACCATCCCAACTATGAGAGACAGAGAGAGAGAGAGAAAGAGAGAGAGAGAAAGACAGAGTGAGAGAGAGAGAGAGAGAGAGAGAGAGAGAGAGAGGCAGGAAGAAGTCATTAATTACCAGGAAGTGCTGGCGAGGCAGCGGCGCACCTGTACACCAGCTTCGCTCCAGCTGACACACACACACACACACACACACTCACACTTACATATGTACACACACATCTGCACGCTAACACACGCGCACACTCCTGAGGGAGTGAGGCCCTGAGGCTGCTACCAGAAACAGTAAAACCAGCAGACACAACGAATAAAACTGGACTCACAGAGCCAGAACAGAGTAACCACATCTCACGCATCAGACATTATACACATCCAGACTTCCATCTAACATATCAATTAAACATTTACTCTATTAAACACCTGAAATCGTGAAAGAAATACTGAAAGAATGCCCATTGCAAGAAAGATATTGAATTTACACCTATAGCAGTTAACAGAGAAAAGCAGGAAATTCTCACATTGTAAAAGCTTGTCAATTACTTAATTAATTTAAGTGAATTATTGCAATTAATTTTATATTAACTGACTAATCAAAAAATTGACTAATCTTCTACTATGAACTATACTTTGTAATATTATTCAATCAGTCAAATAAAACTGTATTTACACTGCACCTTTAATACAGGTTAGTACATAAGTGTGTATCTTTGGCAATTTAGTAATAACAATTAAACCAATTATGCTTTGATTATCTATTATATTTATATGCTTTAACAGCTCAACCATGATGGTGCCATCAACAGGACAATCCAGAGAAAAAATGAGTGCATCAGCTGTCTGTTCAAACTAAATACAACCTTATATGCAGTAATATAAACTATTTGTTGATATCATTGATAGTTGGATGGATCGTGCTTTCATGATTGCATTCATGTTTGGGCGTTTTGTTTTACTGTGTGGACCCTAGAAAGAGGTGGAGAGATGAAACCACCGGACTTCCAGGGGTTGTTGAGGTGCTGCTTGAATAAAAAGACATTAAAGTAACTCTGAGCAACTTATATTGTGTCTTAGTGGCACATTAAGTCCTGCTTAGTGTCTGGGGCCCTGAATTGTCCAGTTAATTAATTTCAAAGCAGTGCAGTGGTAACATAATTTGTATTTGTTTTTTATAGACTATATATTGTTGATAAAACTGCAAAGATGAGACAGTACAGTGGTGACATTATTCCACATTTAAAGGACAGTTCCAGGTTACTTGTAGCACATAGTTCAATCAGATAAATGTGACTGAAAACTTATTTTCATCATGCGTTTTTTCATCCATCTGATGAAAATGATTAGCTGAAGGGGCCTTTTTGAAGGACATTAACTGTATAAAGAGTATAAAGTTTTTTCTTTCTTTATGTCAGTGGTTGACTGAACAGGCGGGGGCGAGCGTTAGTGGATTCTTTAGCGCACATTTAGCATTCATTCAAAGACAGTTACAAACACGAAACTGATAAAAATCCGAGACCCAGGCCGAGCTGATTCCCTGACACTGTCAAAGTTAAAGACTGAGACAGCCAATCATGTCGGAGAACCTAACCCAAATGCACAAAGGAAACACAGCCAATCACTTCATACCGCTGGAGTCGTGGGAACAGCTGCTGTGTGTGTGTGTGTTTAGAATGATGTCAGAGTAAGAAAAACCTCCGGGACAGATCACAGTAAACACACGCACACACACACACACACACACACACACACACACACACACACACACACACACACACACACACACACACACACACAGACACATCTGCAGTGGCATTCAAAGCAGCAAGGGATCGACTAACCAATGACAACTCCCTCCATCTTCTAACTGCTCCACACACACACACACACTCAATAACACACACTTCACTCTATACACACCGATCACACACACACACACACAACACACACACACACACACACACAACACACACACACACACACACACAAAGCAGTTCAAAGCATTTCTCCTTAATTAGTGTTCAACGCTTGGCTTGACAAATAAATAGCGACCATTTAAGACTAAGAGAGGAATCAGACAGCACATTACACCTCACAATATCTGGCAGCTTCCTGCATGCAATTAGAACAAGGAGAGGAGGGAGGATGAATGGGAAGCAGTAATGGGAAGGAAATAGGTAAGGAAGGAGACAGTAGGTGGTAAGAGGAAAAAAAGAAGTTGCAAGTAACAACAGAAGTAGGAACTGAAGTATACCAGGTTACAAGGGAACGAAGAGAAGGGGCGAACAAAAGAATGAAAGATGACAGAGATGAAGGTAAAGCAGAAGGGAGGAAAGAGTTAGGAAATGAGCTGACAAGGAAGGCAAGGGATAACTGAGGGAGGAAGGGAAGAAAAAAGGGAAATAGGGAGGAAGGGGAAGAAGGAAAAGTAAAAATGACAGACGAGACAAGTAAACAGGGAGGCAGGCCTGCCCACAGAAATGACCGGGCCCCTGAAAAGGTCCAGTAAATGGGCCCTCTGCAAATCTGCTTTACTCATGTCAACTCATGCTGTGCTCTTTCTCTACCTCCTACATAAACGCATACAAAGCCTGCCGCATGCGGTGCACTTTTAATGTTTTGACATTGCGTGCAGTAAATATTACTCATACCATTTTCAGAAGAGGGGGTTTTCATTATGAATCAGGCTGTATTTTACTAAAGAAACAATTAAAGAATTGTAAATTTTTGTTATTTTAATAAGTAATGGTGTGTTTTTTGGTAAAAAATTAAATTTGGTTATCTTTGCTTTGCTTTGTGTGCTGGTCTGCATGGTCCCCCCTAGCAGTTGGGCCCAAGAATGCTTTCCCCTTTCCCCCCCCCTTATGGGTGGCCCTGCAGGGAGGAAGAAGGAAATGAAGAAAAAAACAGAAGGAGGAGGGGAGAATAAAACAGGGAAGTATAGACACATAAAGGAGGGTGGGAAAGGAGATAAGAGCTAGTATGGGAGGATGGAAAAGAAGGAAAGGTAGAAAGGAGGATTCAAGTAGTGAGTGAAGAGTAAAGGAAAGGAGGAGGGAGAAAGGGGATAAAGGGAAGAGGGAAGAAAGAGCCAGTGGCAGGGCCATTCAGAGGAAATGAAGGCAGAATATAGAAGGAGGCGAGGACTGATGGAGGGAAAGAAAAAGGGGGAAAAGGGGGAAAGGAATCATTGAGGAAGAAAGGAGAGAAGACAGGAAGTGAAGGAATGATAGATGGAGAGGCACATTTATACTTAGAGATGAAAAGAGAATGAAAAATAGGCTTCCCCGCAGTGCCATCTTGAACTGATCACTCCCATCATGCCTCAGTCCCAGCTGCCTTTATGTTGTAGACATTTTAGTCATTATAACCAGGAACAAACACAGGAGTGTAGAAATAAAACATTCTGTCCAGCGCTCCACTTCTCAACACATCTGTAATGCCTGCAACTGTTTTGGATCACTCTCGCACCAGCATCTCTTTAAAAATACCATTAGCATTATTTCCACTTTCCATGTCCATTCATAAGGGATTAAAGTTTCTAATTTAATTTCTCAATAACATTAAATATCCATGACTAAATATATAACAACCAAAGTTGTAGTTAGGAAAGCCACAGGATTAAACAGTCAAAAAAACGCAGTGCGCAAATAGCATCGGATTTGACTGACAGTGACCGGGCAACATAAACAAATCACTCATTGGTGCACAGAGGCACATGGCACACTTCATTTTTTTCTAACAGAGTCTTGCCAATTTCAAACCAGTAAGAGGACAAATACAGAAATGTGTAACATAAAAAGCTCTAACTTTAATCCTGCGTAAGTCACAAGAGGAAATAGGTTCTCATGGCCTTTAAAGCCTAATGCAGCATTAATCCTCATGTGGGATAGAAGGTAGGGATGGGAAAGACAAATAAATACAGTTATATGATTGCAGGGGAAAAAAAGGTCCAGTGAGGGTCACTGTGCACAGTCAGTGATACACTATATTAATTAACTGCTGATCTTCAGTAGCACTTCTGTATTATTGAGCGCCGAGTCACATATATTGGTCTTAGTTTTACAGTTGTTTGGACATCCCAGACAAGTTTACTAGTCATAGTAGGAAAAGCACATATGTTATTGTTATAATAATAACAATAGCTCTGTTCCATTTAAGTGTCCCAGGAAGCCATGCCTGTGTGAGAGTGTGCCAGCAAGCATCATAGCAGGAGCCTGAAACTGAAGCAGCAAAATTGAATTCAGTAAACGTACTGCCTTACTGAGATGTGTCCATATTAAAGTTGAGGTAGGAAGCATTGGAGTAACTAGCAAGAGACAGCAAGACCCCACAGGCCTCCCTGCAAAGCCAATCCACCAAAACACATTTTATGCGCAGTGAGTGCACGGGCAGAGTGCGAGCTGGTAGACAGGCAGGTAGGCCGGTGAGTATTTTCTACATTTAAGGCCGTGTATTGATTTTCAGAGATGCCCATTTCTTTCTCATTTAAAGGAGGTTCAAGGCCCGTGGGATCCGGGAAGTTGTCGCTTCATCTCTTACAGATAAGAATTCAAGAGAAGTCCTGCAGAACTCCGATGAAGGAAACAAAAAATATCAGCTTGCTTTGCCACATCTCCTGGATCAAGACTGGTTCATTATATGTATGAGTGTGTGTGTGTGCATGCAAGTGTGTACATGTGAAAAATACAGAATCACTAGTGTGTATGTGTGTTCAAGTTTTGGCAGTTTTGTGCATATATCTGTGTGTGTGTGTGTGTGTGTGTGTGTGTGTGTGTGTGTATCAGCTCTGTAATGTAGGCGTGACAGCTCGGTTCTGTTCTGTGTCTGTTACCAGCTGTTGTGCTTCACTCGCAGTTTTCTGTGTGTGAGTGTATGCGTGTGTGACAGCATTCTGTTTGATGTTAGACACATTAGAGAGGGGAGAGGGTTAACTTCCCTGACAGAGATAGAGCGGTGATCCCTGATTTGCCTCTGTGGTGCCTGACATGAACTTGTTAAAGAAACACTGAGTCGGTTGCCGCCTGAATCTATCAAATCATTTGGCCCTTTCCACAGCCAAGTAACCACACCCCCAAAAAGACAAGCACACAGTTTTTCACACTAAAAACACATCCTGGCAGAAATGGGATAAGTGTTCAGATCCTTAAGTCAACCTAGCAAAACCACGAGCCTTCAAAACCTTACATAAATCTCCACGTAGTAACTTGGCTGAAAATTGCGCCTGGACAGAAGGTCAAGATTTGCAATAAAAAAAGAAAAGAAAAAGAATGAAAAAGATGCGCTGGCTCTGCCAGCTAATGGGAAAAGTGTAGGTTCCCAGGAGTGAGGTGCGTCACTCCCATTGATGCCACAGAAGTATAAGCATATAGGTTTACTTTCGCAGTGTTTGAAGGTAACAGTTCTGAAATTTAGTGTGAAAACATATGGTATCAATAAAGACCCATCTGTAAGAAAGCCACAAGAAAGTGAAATGTTCAAGTACTACTGGGCAAACATAACCTCATCTTCAGTCCGTCACTAATGTCTGTAACTAACAGCAGCGTTTTAACATTGGCAAGGTGTGAAAGTAGGCTTAAAGTCTATAGCCCCGTACTTAGCTTTGAGCTAAATGGAAAAGCCCGGATGCTAAGATGCTTCCATTGACAATGCTAACATGCTAATCTTAAGCAGCCATAATATTTACCATGTTCACCATCTTAGTTTGCCGCACGCGTTTACATGCAAACATCTGCTCATCTTCATCATATCCAAAGTACAGCCGAAGCTGATTAAAATGAAAATCTAATGTCAATTCCATCCAATAATAATCAAGACATTTAACTTGAAACCACATGGCAGCATCAGAGGGAAAGTGTGTGTGTGTGTGTGTGTGTGTGTGTGTGTGTGTGTGTGTGTGTGTGTGTGTGTGTGACTGGGTGACCAGCACTGCCTTTCCTAGAGCCGCAGCAATGGTTGGCTAAAAAAAGAGTAGTACAATTTAATGGTAATTTATCATTGTTAATGTTCAGTAAGGTAAAATACAATTAATGCATTTTGTTGACACTGACATTTGTGGTTGTCATATTGTGTTTTTCACACCAAATTGTAATGACAAATGGTTCAACACAATGCTCTGTGTACACGTGTTGCTGCCTGATGCTGACAAGGTGACTGCTGTACAGTTTTGTTGACCCAGTGGTGTGGTGGTCAAGACTGAGCTACATCAGCTCTCACACACAGAATAATTGGATGAAGAGTTCATCCATTTTTTTTACCGGACTTGTATCAACATTTCAACTTATTTTCACTGTAATTTACCTTTAAAATGAAAAGAAATGACCTTATTCTAAAACTGCGTGATCAAAAATAGCAGATATTTCTCTACAAGTGCAGCACAAAGGGAACCCGTAGCTCCCCCACGTCATAGTGGTAGCTGGTGACACTCAGAATGTCCATATAATGGATACACCACACACATGCAGACAAACTGTCAGCTGTCACAGCTAATGCATCAACACGCCCGCAGTATACGTGAGCCCTGCCGTGTGTGTTTGTGTGCGTTTGAGATAGATAGTGAAATAAAATAAAGAGTCGATCTGTGCGGCCGGCAAATAAGACTAAACGATGGCTGAGGGTCTCCTGAGAGCAACGAGCAGCTGGATCAGTGTGTGTGTGTGTGTCTTCAGAGCTGGAGAGCAGCTCTCAATACAAACAAAGGATGCACAGGGTAGATAGATGGAAGAGAGGAGAGTTATTTAGGCCTATTTATTTACAACCTTTTTGATCTGGCAGCCTTTTCACCTCAGCCAAGCAAAAGCCCTTTTTGTCCTTTTTTCTGCCTTTTTTTAAAGGCATCAGAATAATAGTTGTATCAGAGTTGTATCAGAATAATAATACAGATACGCTGATTTGCCGGTTTTCCTCCAATGATTTCATCCATTTCTGCCAAATGTGTTCAGATGCGGTGATGCTGTGATCACAACTTCAAATGCATTCACATAACTCTTAATGCTTTCTGGTTCTCCCACAGATCTCTTTTCTATTCACACGAGTATCACATAATATACTGTAGACACTGAGTGCAGACTTCAACTAAGAGTTTTATGCTGTACAATATTTTTAATCTTGTCTCTGGTCTGTTTCTGTAGCACTGACTCATCGCAGCTTGAAAACATGTCAAGGTACAAAACCTTTGACTCTATTATCAGTATTACGGTAAGCAAAGCAGGTCAGTTAAGTGTTGAAAAAAAAAACACAGCTGTATCACATCACTGTATTTTACTAAGGCATCTGACCAGTGAAAATATTACATTAAGTTCTGTGGATACAAATCTAGAATGCGTACTACCTGTTCAGTCGGTATGTACCGCACACTGGCTACTAAATGAACATTTAAACATGCTATTTCCAGCAGACTGTTCACGATGAAGTAAACTCAAGATGGTTGAGTTTGTCCGGCAAGCTTATGGCGCATACTTAGAAATTCTTGCTAATCTATTAAACAGCTATGCAGTGTGAAGCACTGCACGCTCAGTTTGACGTCATATTTAGTATGAATAGTGTGTTAGTATACGATTCTGAACACATCCTTTGACGGGTGCTTGTTTTTTTTTTCTTCTTGGACAGACCAGCTGTTTGGGGCTTGTATTTCCTGCAGCCATGCCATTGGTCAGAAAACAGCCAATGGGGACAGGCTCAGAAGACTGACAGAATGAAGTAATGATGAACACACACACACATGCACCCTTAGTAACCAGATTCCGCTGTGAAGCCCACGCACAGGAACTGTCAGTTTTGCAGAGGGCATGAGGACTGTTGTCGCACGCACGCACGCACGCACGCACGCACGCACGCACGCACGCACGCACGCACGCACACAAACAATAATGTCTGGCCTCCATACTGACACATTCCACATCTTGAAAGAGAGAGAGAAAGAGACAGAGAAAGAGAGAGAGAGAGAGAGGCTCAGAGAGACAAAATATGAAAAAGGACAGACAGCCATTGAGAGACAGTCAGTTTGACAGGGAAAATAGACGATGCAGAGAGAGGATTGACAGAAATTAAACTGTAAATGCTAAATGATGTATTTTACACATCTGTTGTGAACTAACACCTTAAAAGGACATCAAGGGAGTCACCAAACTCTCTAAACTGCACAAACTTATAATCATTTCCGTGTTCATGAGATTCATGATCATTAGGTTAAAGGAGACCAATTATGCTTTTCCATATTTTATGACTTATCTACAATGTTACGATGTTGGATGTTCCTGTTAAACATGGCCAAAGCTTCAAATAATGAGGTTAAAGTAATTAAAAGAAATCCCTGTGAGCAAAAACCTCAGATTTCCTCCTGTTCTGATCGCTCTGTTTTGAACTGCTTTTTCTACCAACTGCTCTGTGTGTTGTTAAACGGATCCCATTTGTGGTCATTTGCTCTGCACAGCAATGTTCAGTCTGTCTGTACCATTCAGCGGCAACAACAGCCTGGTAACATGTTTCAGGTCTTGGCCAATCAGAAGACAGCGGGCTTCGAGAGGGGGAGTCTTAAAGAGACAGGAGCATCTACAGCGTGTTTCAGACAGAGGCTGAAATGAAGGCCTACACGAAGAGTCAGTATAAGATAGAGGGTTTGTTTTTTTTTTACTTTGAATCATGCAAAGCTGCCATACAGGAGTCACAGAACTACAATATGGGACTGGAAAAGCAGTAAAATAGGTCTCCTTTAATCATGCTAAATTCCATTCACAAAAATGTGTAAAAGAAGAGTTTCATATTAGTTGCAGTAGTTGTAATAGAGGACAAGAAACAATTAGAAAATAATCATAATACATCTGTCAGTCATGTCATCAAAGTAGTACTGTACTGTGACAGAAAAAGAGGAAATGTGACAGCCACAGAGATATTAGATGAGAGAATATTATAGCCTACTGAAGCTGACACTATCAGGTGTTATAATGGAGGATGATACTGGACAGACACTTGATCAGGGACTGATCTCTGAGGAGCCATGAGCAAAGATCCACCATAGAGTGTATAAAAGAAGCAGCCTTCACAGAAGTATTTTACTGGCTGACATGCCCCCTCATTGGATATCTGTTATTGATTGGACACTGCAGTTGACATGACTGACCTGATACATCACAACAGCACTGGAGTTTCATATGGAGTGAAGACAGTTCATAGATTAAAGTCAAGCGCACCACTCACTCACCATCTAGTTAAAACAAATGTCTTCACTGTTGGTCTGAACAACAAAAGGACCAAAACTTTCTTCATTTATCAGAACAATTTTCTAATTTCTTATTTCCGCCATTAACTTTTGGATACGATGAAAGTCAGAGAGAGACGGAGAGTCTGTCAGTCAGCAAGAAACTCTTTTTACATCATTTATCATCATTTCCATTCAGCCGCGTAAGACTGATAATTCCTGAGCGTCGCCTTTGATATGGGTTACATCTTTCAATTTTCCCTGAAACATTTAGCTTAATAAATCACTCCCAATGTTCAAAAGACACCATGATCATATTGTGGGTTTTTCGATAACGAATTTACAATCATAATCTCAATAAATACAGAAATGACCCTGTGCCTCTGAACAGGACACAGTGCACAGTATAAACGCAGAGTGCAGGTTGTTCTTCATGTGCAGGTGTTAAACAGGGAACAGCTACAGAGAGAAAACATGCTGCTCTGCAGTGATAACTGCGAGCCTTAGGATCAAGTACCAGTCCAGTGACAGCCATGCTGGATCTTAAGCACGTTACATAAGTCACATTTTTTAAACCTTTATTTTACCAAGTGAGTCTCATTGAGATTAAAATCTCTTTTGCAAAAGAGACCTGGCCAAGATGCAGCGTGAAGGAACATAAAGGACAAGTTTCATTTTAAAAAAACAGCAATGAAAAAACATACATAAACAAACAGAGACCTCCTAATTTGCTGAATAAGGCAAAATACTATTTTATAACCAAAGACACTGACCAATATTCACCTGCTCTATATCCTTAAGAACTGTGAATTGAAAAGTCAGTCAGTTTCAATGAGTCATGAGGAGGTTCTAAGCAGAAGCTGCAGCAAAGTTCAAAGCTTTTTTTTTTTTTTACCTAGTTCTGTTCAGACACAAGGAACCAACATTTGCAGGACGTCCTTGGAAAGTAATCCATAACGGCCATGAGTTCTTGTTAAAAGAAAAATTTGCAGGTAGGTAGGAGCTAGTGCCTTTTGAATAAAAAACAATGGGTATACCTTCTTGCATAGAGAGAGGGCCATCGAGCTTTATAGCAAAGGGTACGATGATGTGTCCTATAACTACAGCCAATGAAAAAATGCCATGCACAATTATACACAACATCCAGTCTCTGTAGGCATTGGGCAGAAGCGCTCATCTATATCAGATCACCCTAATCTAGTATGGGAAGAAAAAGGGGCGTCACCAGGTATTTTCTAGATCTTTGATCTGTAGAGCTTGATTTTGATAACTTGAGCTTAGAAACCTGGTTGCTAATGTGAAATTTGAAACACAGTTTAAAATCACTGACTTTACCGAAATGTTTATTACCGGTAATGACATTGACACGACATTAAACACGCGGTTAACGTTATGAAGTGGTTACAGTTTGGTTAGGTTCAGGCAACAAAAGCACTTTGTTTAGAATAGCGCTGTGGTTTGGGTTGAAATAACTAAGTGGTGAAAATAATTGTTTCAATATTTCAATAATTGTAATTGTTTCCCTAACGATAAATGTAAATCGCTTGAATTATCAACCTATACAGCTGTAAATGTGAGGCTGTGTTCAGTAATAACCGGGGGACTCACTCTCTCTGCAGTCTCTTTACCTGTCAGAGAGGTGTGGAGGTCAGAGGTCGGTGTTTTTTGGAGAGCTCTCAGAGTGTTTGAAGGACCAGTTCAGCTCACTGAGGGCTGATGAGGAGTGAACAGGAAGCAGAGGATGACACACCTGCTACTGCAACAGCAGGTGATGGAAACTCAACACAGCATGCAGTTTATTTTTTATGCATGCTTGTGTGGATGTGTGTTTTGAAGAGAGTAAATGTATGGTTGTGGAACACTGTACATATCGACATGCATATGCTCTAATATAAGTATGTATGAGTGTGCGTGTGTGTGTGTGTGTGTGTGTGCCTTCTTTAATAGGTAAATGCAGCTTCTTAGCTCCCTCTGAAACCTTGCAGAGCTTCAAAAAGGAGGCTTCAGCACTTTTTACTGACTGATGTGTGAATGCGTCTGTGTGTGTGTGTGTGTGTGTGTGTGTGTGTGTGTGTGTGTGTGTGTGTGTGTATGTGTGAAGGGTTAAAGGCTTTTTTTCATGTTGCATTCCACCAGAACTTCACATCCAGACTGCTGCTGCCTCAGCTGTAGCTGCCGGCCCACGACCAACCTACTGATCTGTGGGGCGATAAGTGGATGACAGGCATGCTTTGGTGCGGCTGAGAGTGTTTGTGTGTGTGTGTGTGCGCGCGCGCACGCACAGCCGACACAGTGGCTTTAGCTTGAATGAACGACACAGAGTGTGAGAGTAGAGAAAAACTGAGAGAGGGAGAAACCGATGAAAAACAGCAAGATAAGAAGATCCAAAGAGTGAGGGAGAGGGGACGAGAGACAGTAAAAGATTGTGGTAATGTGAGAGGGAGAGAGAGAGAGAGTGATACGCGAGGATCATCCTCTCCCAGCCCTTCATCCAGATGATGTGCGTTTTTCTGCTTATGTAGACAGAATGTCCCTTTAGATAGCTTTAGATAGCAGCCACACAGTGTTAGTGTGTGTGTGTGTGTGTGTGTGTGTGTGTGTGTGTGTGTGTGTGTGTGTGTGTGTGTGCGCACTGGCTATATGTTATACTACCCAAGAGGGTGTTTCTGCTGTGGTTATGGGAGTTCAGGTGATATTCTCAGCAGCAGTGAAGCCACAGACATAACCATAAAACGAGGGAAGAGCAAACAACATCCTGATGACTACCAGCAGCGGAGCTAAAAATGTCCCGTCTTGTCCCGAGGGTGGCGCTATAGGAAGGGTTATGGAGTCATTAATGTCTAAATGGTTCATCCTCTGGCGAGCAGAAGTCAGAGATCAGTACAAAACAAAAATCTCTGTCCATTACATTTTGATGGTTCTTGACTGAAAAGTTTGACCTGCAGGTGGCACTAGTGGGAAGGTCAGGAGGTCAGCAAAAGCATTAGGATTTATGAAGAGCATGAATATTAACAGCAAATCTCATGAAAATCTGAGACATGCATGGATCCCATGACAGATAAGACTGACCAATTGTCCGACGCTCCTAATCCTAAAAGGCCCTGCTGGACAATTTAAGATGGGTTCTTTATGACTTCTTTCCAAATTAAACCTTTTTTTTCTTAGGGCTTAAAAACATTCATGAGTGTTTTCTGTTC
The DNA here is from genome assembly GCA_024633595.2 of Lepomis macrochirus. Taxonomy (NCBI): domain Eukaryota; kingdom Metazoa; phylum Chordata; class Actinopteri; order Centrarchiformes; family Centrarchidae; genus Lepomis; species Lepomis macrochirus. The sequence continues at coordinate 4,498,010 of JALXJV020000019.1, read as the reverse complement.
TGCCATCACTGTGGTAAAGCTTTGCTTAAAGGTGGGATATGCAGTTCTAATCAAATACCTCCTCACGGCCCACTAGCTGTATTTTTCAAGAATCATATATCCGACCTTTACAGACATTCATGTCTGTGTGTTTTAAGTACAAAGCTGGAGTCAGGATTTAGTTAGTCCAGGGAAATAGCTAGCCGGGCTCTAACACCTCTAAAGCTCTCTAACTTCATTTGTTTAATCCATATGCACACAGTAATGTAAAAACAACAGAATAGGGTTTTATGTCTTCAGTGCCAAAAGTGATCAGACCGACTTGAGTTCTGGGTGAAAAAAGTAGCCCTCTCATTCATTTGACTGAGCAGTGGGGGTCCCAGTGCAGAGGGCTTGCTTATCTTTTCCCATCCAGCAAGGCTATGTGTTGGCCAATCACACACACCCAAGCGCGCATCCCTGGTGGATTACTTTGTAACACGGACAACATTTCTACTGTTCACCTCGCCAGCGTCGTGACGCAAGACAAAAATCATAAGCTGTGAAGTGTTTTGGCATCTGATGAGTCTTCCAGTTCACAATTGGTTTTCTAATGAAAACAGTCACCCTTGTAAATTAGCCAAGTACTGTATTTCCCTGACAGGTGTAAAAATGTTCATGACATGTGATAACTGAGCTTTAAAGCAACTGTCAAGTCAATTACAGTGTGAAACTCGGTGCAGTGTCACTCACTGCAGAAGACGGGGTACTCGTAATGAAGCATCAGGAAACTTTCTGCTGATGAAGAGGATCAAAAACTCCAGCTCAGCAACTAAATGGACCTTGTTGTTTGTCACCTTCTTTTTCCAAGTTCAGGAATGAATCTTTGAAACAATGACCTTCAAGTGCTCAGAAAAAAATAAACCTGATGTTCAAGGCAAACGGAGAAAAAAGAAATCTTACTACAAAATGTATAGTATATATGAAATGGAGATTAAAAAATAATAATTTCCTGTACCTCTAGTGCACACAGCAGCTACATTAAAATATGTATAGTGTTTGTATGGATATAATTTTACATGCAACACAAATTGCAGCCAATACTGAAGAGACAAATGAAATAAAATGAAATAATATGTGAAATATGAAAAAAACAATTTTCATTCCTCACTCCTGACTCAGTCTTTGTCCATCCCTGGTGTTTCAAGTGTATTCATGTGAGTTTCAGCCTTCAGACGACGGTTTTTGGAGGGTGTTTAGATGTTTTGAGAGGAGCAGAGCTGGCTGTTGGGGGTTGGGCTCGAACTTTGGCAGAAGGCCACGTTTCCCAGCCCCCACCACCTATTTACAGCCAGGAGACAATCACCAGTGAGACCCAGTCAGTATCCCAGTTTAAAATTCTGTATTACTACTGAAGTATAAAGGCTCTGTTGTGTAGTAAATATACAATGTGGTAGACTAGTCTGCTGGACGGAAACATCCTCGGACCATTATACACTGCTGGACAATCCATCCATTCATTTTCAACACTGAAGACAGACACAACATAAAAACACGATCCTGCAATCTCAAAGTCGTGGGTCTGACCTTTCACCTGTGCTTCCTGTTGAAGAGCAACTTGCAGGTTAAATATTTTACTAAATTTGTCCTCATCCTTTCCTGAAAATCATCATGACCAGAGATACCCTCCTATCAAAGACAAGCCATCATATGGTTCTCTGAGAGAGGGCTACTCCAGGTCAACAAAGACTCTATGAGAGAGCAGCACTGTCCTCCACTGCACCTGCCTCCCTTTCCAGATCCAGCCAGATCACCAGGGATGAGGCAGTTGGCCTGTATGTTGCACAGCATTTATGGTTTAACACAGGACATTAGAATGAAACCAGCCCAGTCGTTTAGGTTTCCAGTTTTCAGGCTAAGATTATCATTATTATAAGATTCTACATAATTTTCCTACACATTAATTCACTTGAATCTCTACCCTTTAAGTTGCTCTTAAAGTTCATTTTACAGCAACAAGGCTGCCAGTCAGTTAATGCCACTTAACCAGATGTTTAGCCACGGTAAGAGCATGGATCTAGGTAGGGCAACGACGGCCGTTTCAACACTGAAACTGGTCTGGATTTAAATATCTTGACATATTATTGAATGTTTTACCATGAAACCTCCATACACTGGCCAGAGAATGCATCCTAAAGACTTTGGTGATCCCCTGACTTTTCATCTTGTGCCACCATTAGGTCAAAATTTCAGCTTGTCCAACTCTATGGTTTACAGCCAACACTAATGACATTCGTCTAACTTGGTTCTAAACTTCTGAATCACATCTTAGATCAGTGATTCTAGGAGGCGTGCTGTTGTGTCCATCAATGGCTGTTTTCCAGGTTGGACAAACAATTGAACCAGTTAGAGGTTCGTAGGGTAGGCGCAAGAATGGATGACTGAGATATTTATGAGTCCACTTACAAAAATGTCACTTAAATCAACATGTTTACTCGATCGATATGACAATCGTTAGCTTCTTTGCCGACTGAAAATGATGTCAATGGAAAGGATTCATCAGCCAGTCCGGATTGGTTAGGGCAAACTATCCCTTTCCCTCCCAAACAAAAATCTGATGATGTCAACACAACATCTGAATAATGAAGCGAAAATAAAATGGCAGTTCAGTCTGATTATCCAACTAAACGTTTCAGAACTGCGTATATTCAAAACTCAAACACTCTAATACTAAAACTGGAGTCAAAATGCGGAGTAAATCTGCATTATCTCAAAATTCCAATGTTACAAATACGCAAAGAGTTGTGGAATAAACTGGGATCATTAGAAATCTTCCTGCTGTTGGCGTGTGAGCTCATCCTCCCCTCTAAGTGTTTTTTTTTTTTCTTTCACTAACAGCCGAGGATGAAGCCAGAGGATTTTGGACTTCAGCCCAGCATGTAAATTTATCTGCCATTTCCAAACAATTTCCATCAGGAGCCATTCAGACTGTGTAACAGGATAATTTGACAGCAGCCCAGTAGGAAAATGGCCAGCAAGGCAGTAATGTCTGATTTATTTCATATTTTTGTCCTCTACGGTTTGCTGTAGCCTCATACAAAGGCCACAGCTGGATATGAGAGGTGGTTATAAATAAAAGATCAGCTAGTTGGGGATAAATGGATGGATAGATGGATAGATGGTTGGATAGACAACAAATGAACTGCTAGATAAACATAGGAAATGGTTGAATTGTGAAAAAAACGAGTGATCAGATGGATGGATGGATTTGTCAGCGTGTCGACAAATGGACAAAGGCGAATGAATGAATGAGTGTTAAGGATATACGGCAGGCTGAACTTGAACTTGCAAAGTGAATAAACGTACAAACCACCTAACATGGATGAGTGAATGAATAGTTGAATGATGGATGAATGAACCACCTACTGATTGAATGAATGTATGAGTAGGTGATCAGCTGGGCCAATGGATGGCTGAACATTGTAAACAAATAAATTAAAACACCTAATACATGTGAGTTAATAAAATACGAAATGAATTAATAAACCACCAAATTAATGAATGTGAGCATGAGTGAGAAAATGAATGAGTGAACACAACACAATTACTGTGTTGAGACTTAACGACTCAACACAGTAATTGAAAATATTAACAAAATGATACATGGGTAAAATAATTCATAAATGAAAGAATGAATGCATGAGTGGATCAATGACAGATTGGATTGGCCAATAACTGGATAGTTGAACATATTAAATGGATAAATAAGCAACCTAACAAATAGTGAATGAATGAATAAATAAATGGGCAGATGGATGTAGACACCAACAAATCACGGCCTGAATGAGTGAATGAATGAAACCCACAAATGAACGAATGAATCAAAAACAAACAGATAAATCTTAAGCAAAGTACTACATGTAAGAAATGGACAAACTCAGGAGTGTTTGAATGAATGAAAGGTTGAATACATAATGATGATCAGATAAACAAATTCATAAAAAACAAATGGAAAAAAAACAATTACCATATGACATGTTACCAATTTATTGCAAATATGAAACAAATGAAGAAGTTAATTTAAATGGATTCTGACTTGACCAGCAGCTATTCTGAATTCCCCCAGCAGAAAGACGCCTGTATGAAAACTACTCCTGTTCAACCGACACACTTGGCAATAGGCAGATTTGACCGGCATGTTCCCTATCTCTCTTTGTGCGTGTGTCTTTGTTCACAAGGTTGTCAGGGCCAAACACTGTCCTCGCAACAGAAAGGAAAAGATCAAAACCAAAAGGCAGGAAGGTCTTTTTCTCCCTGAAGTCTGAAAACTACTATGAGTCCTTCATATCGCCACACTAGGATATTTTTTTTTTTTGCCTTTCTTTACTTTCCTTCACTCTACTTTCTGTCTTCTCTGCATTCACAGGGCTTGACTGTTACCCCAGGCAACCAGATTTGGACCACCGTCAATCATTTTGTTTAGTTTGATCACCCCTGTTGGCAACCGCTGCTCCTGTTATTAGATGGAACCTCTGTGTCCCTAATCACTGGTGACCAGCTCCAAAACACAAAATGTCTATTATGTTATATTCTGACATAAAATCTAGTGGATCCTGATTGGCTGATACACAGACCCTTGAACTCTAATAATCTTTAAGGTCTTGTTTTATGCCTGTAATTCTGTGAATTAACAACATTCGTTGCATTCTGAGGGACTGGGGGGTTTGGACATGTAAGGTATGCTAGGACATTAGAAAAAAAGTTTGACGGATTGATCGACCCATTCCATTGTGATGTGATCTCTGTAGATCTGCCACCACCACATCAAACAGCTAATTGAGCTGTCATGTGATTCATTTTACAGGGACTGCATTTTCAAGTTTCAGTATAGGTGTTTAATCTTTGAGAAGAAGGGATTACCCAATGGTAACGCTCTACGCTTCAACACTTATGTTCTCCCTTTGCAAACACATACGTGTGTAAACCTTCATCGTTTGCATAAAATCACAGTCCCAACTGGGTGTGACAGATGAGACGACGTTGATGACTTTAGAGTGCAACATGATGTGCAGACACAACCATCTCATTAGACGTTGTGAGTTCAAATCAACATCAGTGTCTCAAGTGGGAAAGACTAAAATATGCGTTCATACCTCTTCATTAATTATTGTCATTAAAATAATATCCAATATTGCAAACAGACACATTATTTTAATGGCTGGGATCTAAAACTAGGGTCCTGAGCCAAAAAACTTTGTGAACCTCTGTACTAGTGGATTCCAGAAGCTGCTAGAAGTGAGTAAGGGAAGAGTGTCACTAAGCATCTATTACTTGAGAGTTGAAAGATATAAGCTATCATAGAAGGGACTGTGGTACCTGGTGTTGGTGTTCCACCAATCTTGGAACTCATGATGTCCCATGATGATTTAGCAACTGCCAATTTATCACTAATCAGTTGACCAGGATAATAGATATCCTGGTCAAGACTTCTGGGACTGTAAACGGTCATTGTTTACTGTCTCGGAACTGAGATGCTTTGATAATGATTTGAACGCTGTTTGAATTGATAAAAAGCTAAATAGTCATCAGACTATAGCTGATTCTGAGGCCCTGAGACATTTTCTCACTGCTTTTTGACCGATGTGTTACTGATCTCCACACAGACTGTTTACCAGCATACAACCATAACCTCCTCAAACGTGACTGGTCAATAATACTCGGACTACAAGCCGACAGCCGACTTCAAACGGACTACAAAATGACTACAAACGGACTACATACTGACTACAAACAGACTACAAATGGACTACAAACTGACTACAAACCGACTTCTGACGGACTTCAAACGGACTACAAAGGGACTACAAACTGACTACAAACGGACTACAAACTGACTACAAACTGACTACAAACCAACTTCAAACAGACTTCAAACGGACTACAAAGGGACTACAAACCGACTTCAAACGGACTACAAACTGACTACAAAGGGACTACAAACTGACTACAAACGGACTACAAACTGACTACAAAGGGACTACAAACTGACTAGAAACGGACTTCAAACGGACTACAAACGGACTACAAACGGACTACAAACGGACTACAAACCGACTTCAAACGGACTTCAAACGGACTTCAAACGGACTACAAACGGACTACAAACTGACTACAAACCGACTTCAAACTGACTACAAATGGAAGCTAAAATCTTGTCCCTTGCCTACAGATTCTGCATTCTTATGCAGTTTATAGAGATTAATGTTCCACCCAAGCTATTGTAACTACAGAGTCATTTCAGTACAATTCCACCTTGAGTGAGGAGGGGCCTGATAACAAATATACTGTGTAAATGTATCCATTTAATTTACTTCCAAGGTCACTTGGAAAAGAGGAATAAATCTTGATTATATATCAAATGTAAATTACATATAAAAAAAAAATCAATAAAGCTTTCACTGTATTCACACACATTATTCAAAGTGTTATATAGTAGGTTGTACATGTAACAACAAAACTATTCTTATAAAACATTGCACAGAAACATCTGTGTATCTGAATAATTGAGCAATCTAATCCAGCTCTCCTGATCTAACAACCAAACATCTTGTTCTGAAAAAGGACATGTAACGGCATTCATATATTTATCATAATCTGTAACATCTTTTAGCACAACATCGATTTTCATAAGCAAGAAAATTCTTCACTTCTTTGATGAGATTTAATTTATAGATGTTCAAGACTAAAAGAAAACTAAATCTATAATATCAGTCAGGCAACCTGTCCAACAGCCTGCGCTCAAATGGAACGTATGTGCTTTTTTGATTTAAAAATCCTGACGGTGGTCATCACATTACAGCGAACACATCAAGCCTCTCTCTGTTTAATATCCCGCCGGCAGAATCAAACGCCAACATCTGTAAATGTTCTTAATTATCAACGTGCATCTCCTCATGAATGCATATGGTCCATGAGAACTGAGCGGGAAGATTACAGCGCAGATTCAAAACCCAGACATTACCAAAGTCCTCACAACACCTGGCGCCACAGCCGACGAAAACTATTCGTTTTAAAACAATAGTACTTACAGTTGAAATTAATAAATAAATATTTTATGAAGATGGGGATACACGATGAAGTTAGGCATCTCCTCGGAAAATATAAAAATGTGAAAAACATGTAACAGCTGTTGTTTTTATCATTCGTGAGGATGATTGACACATAAGAAGCTCAGAGTGCTCTACAGTTTTTATAATGTGAACTTTAAATAACTGATGATGCTAGATAAAAACACAAGCTAATCATCTGTTGGTGCTGCTGCCTGTATTATTTAAAGACACCAGAAAAGTTCCAGGCAACAACATTTGCAATCAAGTCAAAGACAGCATGAAGCACCTTATTTATATTAACAAAGGATAAAATAAGAAATGAAATGGATGGGATCTCTTATGACATACCCACAAAGGATTGTCACCAGCTTTATTGGGCTTTTAGCTTGCCATTTTAGTTTTTCACCCCGCAAACTTAAAACCAGATATTTTTGTGCACAAACCTAGGGCAGAATTTTTTCATCACCACCGTCACCATCATGACTCCGGTGGGATGATCATCTTGCTATGTGCCTGCTAAGTGTAAGCTTACTCTTTGCCAACATGTTGGCCATCTTTGTAAGGTGATGATATGTCAGTGTTGGGTTCACACCTTGTTCAGCTCTTGCCAGGTGTCAACAAGTGGCCAAAAATAGATTAAGATGCAATTTACTGCTTGCTAAATTTAAATTCTGTTCTATAAATGTTAAACAAAATCAGCAGGGACTTTTGGGTTCACGAAATGTAAACAACATGAGCGAATCCCTCAACCCTGGGACTGAACATCCACTGACCTCAGATCAAATCGCAACAGTTTGCTCTCCTCAGTATCAATACTACTTTGACACAAAAAGAACTGAAGCAGAACAGCACAACCTCTCTGCTTTTATAAAAAAATGTTTACAGTGGGACTGACCTGGTGGCAGTGTGGGTTGGACTCTCTGCCATACGAGTACGAACTCCTCTCTGTTTTACCTGCAGGAAGACGAAAAGAAAAGAGAGGGGCAGTTATATAAGGGAATCATCTCAGAAAGACATATATTCCATATCTTTATTGTAAATACATTCACTGGAGGGGGGAATAATTCATCCACTTATTTAATACTTATTGTGTGAAGCCAATGGGGTTACAAACAAAGTTAACATTAGCGGACCTTAACTAAACAGGTTTCATGGGATGTTACGATGTTTATTAATTCAATCATAAAGAGGGAACAACAAACTACATAAAATAAGACAATATAATTAGCCATTCATTCATTTTCATCATCACAACGGATGACTTAAATTTCAGTTTACCAAGTGTGAAGCAAGAATGGGCCTACGTAAAAATCAGCAGCATGAGTAATAATTCATTCATCCATTTAGAAATGAATTCTTTCCAAAATACAAAGCAAAACTTTTTTATGAATGGCAGGCAATGAAGGACACATCCAGCTGACGCTTTTATCCAAAGCGATTTAGAATTGCTATATATGTCAGAGGTCACACGCCTCTGGAGCAAGTAGGGGTTAAGTGTCTTGACAGGAACACACTGGTGGATGTGCTGCAGTGAACCTGGGTCTCTCACACCAAACGCATGTATCTTATCCACTGCTCCATCACCGCCCCCAGAAGTCTGCTGTATTTCAATCTTTCTTTCATTCATTTAAAGGATCCTTTAGTTACACTGTGTTTAGGAAACACAGTAAAAGGTTTTCAGTAAAAAAACAGCCAAAGCCAGTTTTCATGATCAGAGTCTTCACAGTGTGTGTGTTCTGTGTGTTTTCTGCTCGCCGCTCTCACAGCACAACAAAACAGACATCTGCTAGGCCTGCAATGCATAGATCTATATACAGAAAAAGCAAACCTCTTCATGCCACTAGATCCAGCTCTGGAAACAGAAACAACACTTTCACTCCCCACCCTCTTTTGGGTGTAGATTTAGTTTCTTTGCATGTACAGACAAAGCGAACTAAACATGAGACAACGTATGCAGTTTTCAGGTGTCGTTTAGAGACATCTAGAAACCAGGAAAACATCCAATCTGTCTCAGATCACTGTTGATGATAGAAAACTTTCCAGTTTGTAACGTTTTAAGTCACAGCATCCCTCGACGTTCAACCCGAACCCCACCCCACAAACCTTCTGAAGGTTTGCCATTTATGGTTTTGTTCTGCCCTGCCCTCCCTTTCTCCCACTGGACCGTTGTTGGTCCATGGAGACTCACTAGTGCACTTGCAAGCTATAGGCAACCAACACTACTGAAGGATTTGACATAATCATCATCATTCGGCATCATCACTTACATTTTACATTTCCCATCCATCAAAATGGGAAACTAATATCGCACCGTGATAAGTAATTTTATATTGCGAGGTCGATAGACATGGGTGCAGTGTATATATTCTGGAAAAAACCCATTAAGAAAGTGTTAAGAACTGTTCTCTGGATAAAATAACCAGACAGCATTACATGTTTTAGGATACTCCAGGAAAGTAAATGCCTGACAAATGATGGTATGTTACTACACTGATCCTGTAAAAGGGTTAGGGTTAGGCAGTAAACAGTATACGAAATGCTACGAAGGTAAGTTGTACTTCTACAGTTTCAGCTGTAGTTTTAGCATTCATCCTACAAATGCTTAGGCTGTGCATTTTAGCTTTGGGTTTTAGTTTGAGCATCTGCAGCATTTGTTGTGAATGACGCATTATTTCCAGAGTCACTACAACACAGAGAGTTTTGGTTTGGAGCTGGAGCGCAAAAACTCTCTGCTCAGACCCTCCAAACAGTGCATAACACGGTTACCTCTGTAATGCAAAAATCTGCTCGAGCCACCATTATCAATGTTTTATCAACCATTTCACTATAAATAAAATCACTAAGTACTCCAAAATTGAGCTTTTTTTTCTCTCTTAGTTCTTTGTTAGTGTTGATTTTGTGGTACAAGAACTAAAGATGCTTATGGTTTTTGTATCAGCTTTTCCTCTAGCTGGATTTCTCCCCATTATAATGTGCATGTGCCTTAAGCCTTAACCTACATCTGACACACATGTGAGCAGGAGCAACTGTCTTCATAGAGCATCTTTGGCCAAAGTTGTTTAAACATGTGTTTGACTGTAATGAGACATCAGAGCTATAAAAATGCCGCCCAAGGATTGATCAGTAGATGGCAGGAAGGTGAAGCGTCTTTGGCAGGTAACCCAGCATCATCTCACTGTAAGACACAAACAGAGCGTGTCTGCCCGTGAAAAAGGTGTCTGATGAATTTCGAAAATGCGCCGACCGCCGCGCTGTGTAGACAACAAAGCTAATTTCCTCTCCAGCTTCTGAACAGGCTTTCCTCTCCTCCGAGCTGCGGGACCACTTCGAGCCTATTTTTACCACACAAGACCTTCTTTTCGGATAAAACCTTAAATCTTCAGCCAGTCTAAATATCAAACCACGGTTAGTGTGTAATTACATTCTGCGGTCGCACAGCCGTACAAGATGAAATGGAGGGGTTTTATAGCGAGCGTGTGTGGAGCAAAATGAAGCGTGTACGTGGTGAAGGGTTTGAATCAGGCGTGTATAGACCAGCGCTGAATACACGCCAGCATGGTAGTCGATGCAGAAGAGGTTGATAATTACAGGCGTACAGAATGTGGTCGACTGTGTGTATGTGCCCGAGAGTGTGTGTGTGTGTGCTTTTGTGTGTGACCGATACAGCGGCCTCGGCTTCAGCTAGCTGATGCCAGCTGGACCGGTTTTGGCACATATACAAAGACTCCCACACACACACACACACACCACAACACACACACACACAGACAAAGTACTGGAAATCACTGATACAGATGCGCACACACACAACACAGGCCTACATACTGTATATCTAGCCCCACACACACGCACAGACACACACATGCAAATGTATTTTTGCATGGTACCGAAATATATCCATACACAGGACTGCACACACACACACACACACACACACACACACACACACACACACACACACGGATCCATTTAGCTACCTCTGCAAATACCACAACCTGAAAAAAATCCAAACATTGTACAGTTACGATGCTCAAAAAATGTTATTTAATATTATTCAATATCAATCCAAATAGCTATCATTTGTTAGATATATCTATTTATCTATAAGAGAAAAGACAAAAAAAAGGGATAACTATTTTTTTTTAAAAACATCTCCACGCTCCCAAACACACCACAAAATTCAAAAACAGATGAGAAGAAGAGAGTCAGTTTAGGCAACATTCGTATTTTGCCATTTGACGATATTTTACTGCTTTATGTCTAACTGAATATTTGGGCATATAATCCTTTATCCTTTATAACCGATTATTAACCTACTTCACAGACAATGTGTGCTCACACCCCGACCTATACCTGAGGAAGACAATACAATTAAAAAATAAATTAAAAAATGAGAAGGCAGTGTATTATTTTTGTAGATTGGTAATCATGACCAGCAACCCCTCCTGATTTTTTTTAATATTTCCATAAAAATTGTTGTGGTGTGTAATTACATGTTGTTGTTGGTGACTTGTAGAATGTATACAGGTAGTTGTGATATGGGTAGCTGCTACTTGTAGACTGTATCAAGAGTCTCTTATCACTGTTATCAATTTCTCATGGGATGATTATGATAAACGATCGCTACTTAAATTTGTACCTAAATGAGCAACAAATAGAGTTTTTAAAATGCTTCGGAACATACAATGCTTATGTGAATGAATTATAGGATTTTGTTCAGTAAAAAGTAAAATAAAAAACAATGTGACTAAATACTGTAAATAGTGAAATGTATCAATTAAGCTAACAAAGACCCAAATACAAAAGCTTCTACAAATACTGCAACATGGATTTTGATCTCAGGATCTAACAGCGGTACAACCCCCAGATCTTTACTTTTGTCTGAACATGTGACCTTTCCACCACCGCCACTTCTGCAGGCCGAGCTCTCGTATTACACACACAAACAAAAATCCCTGGTATTTTAATTAGAAAAAAAGCCAGGCAGGGACGGCGCGACGCAGGATGGGAAGGGTCAGCCACAAGATCACACACCCTGTCAGGGTACACCATGAATGGACACACGCGCTCACAAACACAGCTGGAGTGTATGTACTTGATAAAAAAAGTAATGGACTGTGTGGTTTGCTAAAAAAAATAGTTTATTCAATAAAAACACGTTACAACACAAACAAAATGTCTGAATAATTCAACTTAGATCAGATAAACCAGTGTATTATGATCTTTGGCCAACATTTTCACCCCTTTAAAGCACAAAACCACAACACACATACACAATGAAAATCCTCAGGAGCAGCCGAGTTCAACTGGAAAAATCTAATTAAATTTACAATTACAAAATACATTTAGCGGTCCAGCTGACAAACCACATCACTGCTGCTTTTATACTTCTGTCTGTTTTATACACAATGTTCTCTGATGCTGTCAGACTGCTTTGGATCGAATCCCAGCAGAACCTCCTCTCTTTTTGCTCCTACTTTTTCCCTGTCAACCTCCCTACTGTCCAGAATAAAAGAACTTCTGGTTTAACCTCTTTGGTTTCGTCAGTTTCTGGAGAACCTAATTTCCAGAAAGGGTTACAAAATGGTACAGCACTTCAAGGAACCTGTCGAGCCGAGGAGTCTCTTTAACAAAGCCCCTTTTTAAAACGGTTCATTTCATCTGACAGTACTGAAACATCAGTATCTTGTAGAGTCTCCTCTTAAAGGGAAACCCGCTCTTTAACAACAAAAACAAAACTGCATTCAGGAACATCCAAAAAGATGGATTCTTCATCCTTAGAGCTTTGTAAAAATATTTGGAATTGTCTCCTGAACCCTGATTTTTCACTAAACCTCAATACAACTAAATGTTCCCAAGTCCTTTACGGATTGTTGAGGAACTTAGTTGTGTGTCTCCCAAACCTCAGATATTAGCCCTATTCCTTTAAGGAGCCTCAGAAGGCTCTTGACAAACCTTTTTTAAATCTTACAATACTTCCACAAACTCAATACAGGGTCTATCAAAACTCAAACATATAAGCAGGGACAGAACGTTCTTAGAAACCCCTACTTGAACCCTATCATAAATCAGGAGCTCTTGGAAAACCGCCACCATGAAGGCTTCTTAAACCATAACAAAACAGGGGTTCTTCAACCTCGGAAGGCAAGTAGAAAATCACCTTTGCAACTGCCAGTCTCTATGTTGCGTGATATGTCCTTTGTTCAACAATTTCCAGGGGCTGAAGGTGTACTCAGATTGAACACAGAAACATTTTAGATGAGGCGATTGCATTTTATTATTAAAAGAATGCGAAGATGTGAATTTGTTCTAGGTGGCACAATATTCGAATGCATTTAAAATGCAAACCATGGAAATGATTATGGTACTGATTTGCTGATCATTAACAATATCAAAAATCTACTCACTCCTGAGGTCGTTTTCCAAGTCAAAATACATTTGCTAATTACAGCTTGTCAAACGCGTAGATGTTCGCTATTTCCTCCATTTAACATTATCTTTTTAGACATTTCAAGACACCCTAACAACAAACACTGTCACGTCTCAGACCTCAAGAAACACCTTAGAAGAAGGTTTTCTAACTGCAGCTCTAGTCCCGCCAGCCTCTGCATTGTCCTGGGCGACAAAAATAAACAGGCTCACTGGCTGTAAAGGAGGACCCCCAGACAAACCGCCACTCGTTAGAGTGTGCTGGCAGCAGAGGTACAAAAGTTGGAGGAGGGGAGGTCAGCCCACTCTAATGCACAAAGCCCATAGAGAAGTCGGTGAGCCAGGAGGACCAAATCCCTGCTAATCCACAATGCCGAGAGACAGAGAGGGAACACAAATAAGCTCCATTACAAGTTGAGCGCTAACAGGAACCACGGTGCTCTGCTAGGCTATTAGCTATTATCAGACTACTTTTTAAGAGGCCCATGAACAAAGTTATTCTTATTAATCCACTCTTAAATCCTGATATTCATCTTGAGCAAAAAATACTCCTATTTTCAAGATAGATTTTAACTAAACTGTCAGTAAACGAGACACTGACCTGTGCCCGCAACATATTAATAAATTTACCAGTTATTAATTGGAGTTTAAATCTAGTCTGGGTTAAAGGAGATTTAAAAATGTGATGTATACATGAAACCACCACCAACAGCTTTTACAATAGCTTTGTAGCCAGCAAGAGATTAATTTTTGCAAATTCTTAAAGTGGTGGCATCCCCCTTTAAAATTCACCATCACTGCTCAAGTCACTAAAAAGGTCTTGTTCCTTAAAAGCTAACATCTCCAAACTAAAACAAGAAAAACAAACAAATCAGAAATAAAAATATAAATAAAAACACCTACTCGTTTATTCCGGACATTTCAACCACATGGACCCTAAGTTGAGATCGATCTCGCTCAAAACTAGTTTGAAATCTTTCCTGATTTGTGACTTACAAAAAAATGGTCACATGTGATTGATGTGAAATGCATGACATCACCTGTGAAAACATTAATTTTGTAGGTGACATCACATACCAGCATTTCACATGTGAAACTCATCCCATATGTTTTAAAGAGAAATGTGATGAAAGCATCAGGCCGCACATGGTTTTCTGACATTTCACAAAAGTTTCACATTTTTGTGAAGGTTGACATAAGACCACGATGCACATTTTGAATGAAAAATGCCAAGATTATTTTAATTCAGGGCGATTTCAGGATATTTTTGGGGACAGGATTGCCTTTCCCCCCTTAAACCTGAACCCTATTCTTGAAATGAAATTTATAATAAAATTAACCCATACTACATCAGCAACAAATAGAGAAATTACATCTTTTTAAGGAATTTTCTACGGTATCTGTACACGTACATCCAATTTTTGTGATTTTAAATTTATTCCACAACAAAGTTTTCCTCTAAAGATAAATAAACCATACCAAAGCCACTGGAGTGGCTGCATAATTATCACAAAGCTCAAAACAGGGGTTACATGATTTTGAGTACCAGACATGCAAATGTTCCTTTGTTTTTGCTCTTCCTCCTGGACTCAAACCAAAACCTGAAGCTAATTCTAAAAAAAACTATGATTTAAACTAAACTCTGTTCAACACAAACCTGACCCAAACCTAAACCTAATCCTAATCCTAAATATACTCTATCCAAACCATTTGTCCCTGTGACCCTTGACCCTTTGAACCACTTTTTCTTTCTGTCTGCCTTTCCTCCTGCATTCAACCCTGAATGTGTCAAAAAAACACACATGGAACAAACACAGAAACACCTTGAGTTTGGGCGACTCACGAGCTACAGAAATCTCTCTGTGTCTCTCTGCGTTTGGATGAAGGCCAGCCTCAGAAACCAGAAGTCTGTCCCATCAACATGTCAGTCTTCACAACAAGGCCATTTTTCAATCTCTTCCCCTCACGTGATGTCACACTAGTTTTTTGAAGGTCATCGTTATTGTTTTACCTTTTCTCTGGGTGTTTTTTTCCCCCTAAGGCACGTTCACTGACCACACTGTGTGTATGTACGTATATAAATAGTGGATTTTGTTGGACCCGCCTACACAGCAGAAGGCCACAAACCAACATCACTTTGTATTCTGGTCATGTCTGCCTTCTCAAAGTGCAGAATGTCTCTCAGATCTGTAGCGTTATTTTTATTTTTGGTCTTTACACTGTTGCAACATAAGCATTTTATTGGTGTTTGTTCTTTTTTTTCTCTTTTTTTTCAGTGGTAGCAGTAAACGGCGGTAACTGCAACCTCAACACAGAGAGCCACAGTTCATCCGTTCAGATCAGGTGTCAGGTATCAGGAGAGGGGAGGATTTTATTTGCTGATTTGCTGATCGTGTTTTCAGATTCACAAGGAGGACATGTCCAGTCAATGATGACAGACTATTTTGTTTGATTGACTTTCTCCACAATTCATTTTTTAAATTTAGAAATGATGAAGGAAATATTGTAGGAGTCAGTTCCACTTTCTTTTGACTTGATTGTCACCATCACTTTTGACATCTACAAGTTATAGGTTTTGGTTCAGATTCATCAGGAGCGGAGAAAAAGCAACGCGATGGAGTTGTTCTGGGAGTCCATGTCGCCGTCTAGACTCTTTCTTTCAGAGTCATGTTGAGTCTTTCACTGTGTGAAAGGAAACACTCAGAAGACGTGATCTTCTCTGACACCCATATAATGAGTCCATTTTAATAAACTATGTGACTAATAGTGCGATTTGACGAGGATGGCGTGATGACGAGAGGGAAGAAAGAGAAGAGAGAGGAGAAAGGGAGGTGGGGAGGGGGAAGGAAGATGGATAGAAGAAGGGTTAAACTCCCTCTTCCTGCATGCTGTGTGCGTGTGTGTGTGTGTGTGTGTGTGTGTGTGTGTGTGTGTGTGTGTGTGCGTGTGCGTGTGTGTGATGGGGGAGGGTTGGACTGTGCAGACATGAATCATTCTGAGCGATTCAAGCGTTTCCATGACACCGTCGGGCACCGGTCCAGAACTTTCTCCAAAGTCTGAGACGTACCAACACACACACACACACACACGCTAAGAGATACTCTGAAATGATCCCGCCAGCACTGAATTCAAAATAATCTATATATTTATTCATGCCGTTGTCTTCCCGTGTAAAGCGTAACAGTTTTTTTGGGATCAACATTAATTTAACAGACGATGGTCGATGAGTAACCGTCGTCTAACAGACAACACCCCCACCACCAACCCCCCGTCCTTCATTCCCATCAGGCACTGATTTCTTGGCACCGGAGCGAGTGAATACATCAAACAACAGATGAACGTATACGAGCGACTCGAGAGACGCAGCATCCAGCTCACATCTGTCGGCTCCTACCTTCAGCCATTTCAGAGCGGCTCAGGCGGCTGATTGGACAACAACTCTGATGCTTTTTTTTCTTTTTAACTTTGTTTAAAAAATCTTTTTTCTTTTTTTTTTTTTAAGTTAAGAGTAAGTTTTGTAAGAGGCTACAAAATGACCTTTTATTTTAGTTCCCTTCTAAAATTCAATTTGAGTCCAAATGTTTTGGTTAAACATCTCATTGTTTATTGAATCTGTGTTTTTGAATAAGTAAAGGTAGGTAATAAATTGGAAACAGACACAGGCAATTCATCTGGTCATTTGATCGAACAGAAACAGTCTTTTGAAACGTCAAGTATTTGGGTTTTAGTATCCAGAATGAGCCAGCGTTTTCATTTTACTTGTACATTTTGTTTTAATATTTAACTGGCCAGAAAGTGATGTGCAGTCGATTCTTTTTTTTTGTACGAACATGCGTTCTCTTGGTGATTTCCTACATTTCCCAGAATGCTTTTGAACAACTATTGTGAACTTGCTTTCAGTCAACGGTGGCTGTTACATTTCACCCTCATAGATTTTCCTTAGGTAAAAATTATTGAAGGTATCATGAATAAGGATGTCCTTTTGTTCAGAAAGAAATGAGCGTTTTCAAGTCAGGTACTGCAGGACACTTGGCGTAGATAGTTTCTAAAGTGATCAACAAAACGGAAAGAAAAGACAGGTCCCAGTACAAACTGAAGAAGCTCAAAGGGTTTTTTTGTTGTTGTTGTTGATTTTTGTGTACAATAAACAAAATCTATAAACCCTTGAGTCAAGCCCACGTGGGTTTATGAGACAAATAGACAGGTTCAGTTGTGAATAAAAACATATCACAAAAGAACCTAAATTATTTCACGAACTCTACATTCTGAACCAAATAGTTTGTTTCTTCGCCCAGAATCCATCTGGCACAAAACACAGACTCCTCTCCCAGAGAACAAAAGTCCAGTGTTGTTTTTTTTTTAAACTCATCCAGCCAGAGGAAACCTGCAGACATGTTACACAACTGATTTAATCATCATATAAAAACAATACTACGTCAAAAGTTCGGAGTCACACCAATGGTGCTATTGCTAACCTAGCTGAATATACACGGAACCTTATTATTATTTTGGTCTGTATTCTGTCAATAAACACTTCAGGCCAACTATTATTACTTTATATATACTTTAATGACCTAAAGCCATTCTGACTTGACTTTTCTCAAGGTTAAAACCTCTTGCTTTATTTCCACTATTGATTTCCACCTGTACCACTGACTTATGTTTTATTTAGACTTTTGTTTAGACCCAATTTTTCTCCTTCTTTTAACGCTGGGATTCAAATACAAATCAGTCTGTATTATTTACGTTGTTATAATCACATGGTTATAATGTGCTATCAATGCTATTGTGTTGGCAGCTAAACTTCAACATATACAGTACATGTGAGGAGTCTAAATTAAATAAATAAATTTAACAGAAAATTAAGAAATTTTTATTGCTTCATTTGCTTTCTAACCGTGTTTTTGTCTGGTGTGGCCCCAAAGGATGTAACTGCAAATAGAGATATGTTTGTGACAGATACAGAAGAATCCCTTCGATGTTTTAATGTTCTGTTGATTCTTACTATCATCCCACACATGCACAAAGGAAGTGGAGGAGCTACTTACAGCTGCAAAATGTAGTATATTATACAAATATAGGTATTAAATCTTTGGGGAAAAAACATGCTGTTCTCTCTCTGTGAAGTGTAATTGGCATTCCAAAGCTGCACTTTGACTGACATCTGTCAGCACATGTATTACATGATTTCAGGTTACAATGCTGGGCAATGTAGTGCCCAAAATCAGAAACCATGAATTTGCCTCTGACCTTTGGTCGTTCATTGCATACTAACTCCAGAAACAATACATTGAGAATTATTTTATAGCACACACATATATATAGCACTGTAATATGGCACTGGGACACAGAGATTCTCCAGTGGAAATAATTTCTCTCCTGAATGTTTTTAGAAAACTTTTTAGAAATTAAAGCTTGTTTTCAGTTTGGTGGCACTGATTTTTTGAGAGAATCTAAAAAAAGACAACTTACTTGACCCTAGAAAAAGAATTCCCGCAATGTATAAGACATTGTGTGATGGGTGTCTGACTAAAGAAAAAAAAAAATCACAATTTACAAGTCACGGTATATTTTTCTATCTGATACTATATTTAGATCTATGTAACAGAAACAGAGTTTGTTCGTGTGGTTGTGATGCAGATAGATTAATATTCACCAGCAGCCATGACACTTGTTCCCTGTTGATGTGAATGAGACCCACAGAACGGTCCCCGTCCCTCGTTACCAAACAGCCCTCACTATCCAACGCCCCCCCATCCCATCACGCACACACTCATTCACCCCTCCTCCACCCTGGAATCAATAGACAAACAACACAAACAACAACGAGGGGACAAACGTGGCGACAATACCAAACCCTGCAAACAGCAGGACTAGGGGAAGTATATTTCAAATTAATATTCCAAAGCAGCATGGGGTGTTGGTGGCACGGCAAGAAAAGCAAAGACAAATCTTGTTCAGGGTGTCTTTGATCCGTTAAGAGGAAAATAAATTCCTTCCTTTGATTTGAAGAATTCTACATTTTCCTACATTTTCTTTCACGAAGCTTCGGTTTTCGTGGGGAAAAAACATCGCAGATTTGCAGTGCAGAGTGTGCATGCAGCGGGAGTGTGTCGCTGTTTGTGTGTGTGTGTGTGTTGGTCTCAGACAAAACAGGGCTGCTGAAATGCGGCAGGCACTGCAGATTTTTGTTGGCTGGCTGACAGCGCCGTGCCGGTGCCAAGCCCCGACGGCGGAAACGACTAAAAGACGCATAAGGCTGGCATTAGAGCCCCAAATCTCCCCATCCCTCCTTCTCTTTTCTCCTTCTCTTTTCTCGCTCCGTGGCATGGCGTTTACTTTGGTCGGGGTCTGACTCGATTTGGCAACATTCGCACTCATCCGTGAATTTATCAATCTGTCTTTATTTCGCTCTGATCTGATGGGGGTGTGTGTGTGTGTGGGGTGGGGGGGGTAGAAAACATGGCACCTGAAACACTGCAGGAGGTTTGGGTTGACTGTCGTGTTTTTCTTTTCTTTTTTGGACATCACCTTGCTTCGTGCTCCAGTTTAACCCCACGTCCCTCTAGTGTCGCCGAATGAGAATTTTGGAGGATTTGATTCTTTCCAGGGTTTATATTTTTCCCTCCATATCTGGTGCCTTTGTCTTGAGGATTTCGGGAAACACTTCTACAAAAAAAACCTCGGACACAATAGCATCTGGAGTTACATCCATGAGGCACTGAGCCCAAGTTCCTCCTAAAACCAACAGCAAATGAAGAAAACAGAATACTCCAATTATGCACCCAAAGACAATAACACACAGCATAAAGGGGGGGGGGGTCCTGTAAAACATTCAGGATTACCTAAAACTAAAAGCCTGATTCTGTGTTTGGAGTCTATTATTGATGGAACAATATTTAGCTGCAGAGTAAACAAAGGCGATATGCTCCAGTCGTAGGTGTAAATTGTGTTTGGGTATTGTTCGGCAGACAGATGACGACTGCTAATGTTGAATTAAAAAGGCTCTTAGAGGTGGATTTAACACGTTTCCTCTTGTCTTCGGGGTTGAGACGGAAGGCGAACGACGGAGAGAGACAAAGAGAGAGGTAGCAACGAGAGAAAAGGTGTGAAATTCTGAATTAGCAGCACAATATGGAAGTATTAAAGCGGAGCACAATGAGCAGCGAGAGCTACACGGCGGAGTGTTGTTCGCTGACACTGTCTGACTAAATAAAGACTTAACGTTCAGGCTCACAAGGTTTTCATGTATCACACAGGAACAGGCCGGGGAACAAACTATATGCACACTCTCTCTTGCTCTCTCTCTCACTACCCACTGAAAAATGATAAAATATCACTTGTATCACATTGTTGTGAATTGTTGATGCAGTTTTCTGCAATTCGTACAGTCACTTGATGTCTAAGCTTTCAGTTGACTTTGACTGTGTTTGTGTTAGTCATGATTTTGAGAAGATGTTGTGTAAACTAGGTTAATTTAAGCCTAAAAAATTTTTTTTGATGAAGGAGAAACTCCTGGCAGGAGCAGACGAGCAACGGAGCTAAGGGAGCTAACACATCTACCGGAGGGAACAGAGCTAATAGAGCTAGCGGGGCTTATGGAGCTAACTGATCTATAACATGTGCAAGAGCTAACAGTGTGACGTGAGTTATCAGAGGTAACAGAGCTGTAAGATCTCTATGATCCAGAAGTATTTAATGCATATTTTTTGCTGCAATATGAAAGTTTTATATTATAGTTTGATATGTGGCAAATAACTGTGTGGCAGTGTTTTTTCTGCCTCGTTCAACCTGTTTTTGTCTCTCTGTGGCAGGAGGGGCGACCCTGGAGAGATGGATGATGGGTCAGGTGCTGTCAGACTGGAGGGGGGTGAAAGGTCACAGGAGCCTATGGTTCAGCCTCACACTCCGATTTTCTCCCGTCACAGTGATGGCTGTCTCTCATCATTCCTCTCCCTCTCTACTTCTCTTCCTTCGGTATTTTCTCACCCTCCCACTTGCTAAAATAATTTTTCCTTTTAATTTCCTTTATTTAGCCATGGCTTCCTGCTTCCTGACATTTATTCTATTTGGATCTCTTGTTGTACTTTTTATTCTTATTAGTGTAAGCTGCGTTTTTTCTTCCTCCTCCCATTGCGTTTAGGGAGAGTAAAGTAGACACAGAGAAGATAACCAACCAACGGACCATGGACATGAGTTGGGCTGGACTTCAAATTCTATTAATTTAATTGGATTGGTACGGTCAAGTTGTATTGCCAGACCAGATTCAGACTCTTTTGTTGAAAATTTATTAATGTACGTCTGGCTCTGGTAGGTTTTCCATGGGTCTGTTTTGGGATCAGGTCCACAATATTGGACTACATGAAAGTTTAAACTGACCTCCTTGGTATGAAATATGCCATTTCCCCCTCACTTTCCTTCACATTTCCCTCTTCCTCCCCCATCTTCTCCCCATCAATGACTCCTCTTCTTCCGCCCTGACTCCAAATGTAATACCTGTATTTAGACAAATGTGACAGCGTTTGAACACCTGGACGGCTGTAATATGAGGGGTATAGCTGTAGATCTGGGAGCTGCATCACATCACTGATGTGCTCTGTGTGATTTCAGCGCGACCACCTGGCTACAGAATAATGACATATCTGCTCCCACACACTGTTCAGAAGCCGGTGATCAGAGCTGGCTTCATCGCAGCAGGGCAGACCCCACCTGACACCACACAGTGAGGGAGAGGAGAGGAGGGCGGAAATAGACGGACAGCAGAGGGAAAGACAGGGACGGAGGAGGGAGGAGAGACGAGCCATCTGAGCGCCTACGTATAAAACTCAGAGATGGCCGTCACCTGCTTTCTTTAACAAATTAGGGGGAAAAAGTTTTAAAAGTTGATACCCATATCACCTGTAAAACCAATACAATTTGCACTGTGGGCTTCATTAGGCTGTATTAAAATGTGGTAAACAGCTCAAAAACAAGAGTGACATCATTTCATTACCACCTACTGAAAGGCATAAAAAACAAAACTAATAAGAATATTAAAACAGGCATGATTAACAGAACAGACTATTGGAGAATAAAACAATGAATAACATCAGCAAAAGGATGCCGGGGCAGATCAACCAGGCTGAGGAAAAGCTTCGTTCACCAGAATTAGCATTCTGTGCCTCTATCATTAAAGCTATGTTCATGTCATAGCAATTTACGTCAGCATCCTAATTCTAGGAGATATGGGGCATTTTTCTAACATCTACAATTTCTCTAACTTGGCCTTGAGAACTACATAAGTGTGGACAAACCACTGACAAAATGGCATCGAAACCACCAACGCTGGCAAGTATAAATAAAATAAAATTAGCTGATCAAAAAGAAGCTACACACTGTTTTTACCTGATTTCACTTGTTAGCAAATAGCGACAATGTCTACAAATAGCCTACTTTAGCTGGTTCAAACTGAGCTAACGTTAGCCTAAAGGCCTCCACACGCAGAGCTAAAATGTGACTGAATATAAGAAACAGCTTTAGCATCATTAAGTGCACTAGCCTGAACTGCCATGTTTTCCCTTTATTATTCACGTCATTGACCTCATGTTCATGTGAGCTGTTTTCCTGTTTAGAAGGAGGGGGTCATACCAGTCAATTAAAATAATGTCTATGTCATTTTCAGCCGACACAGACACGGTGATGGCAGTAGGATCATTTCACTTAATTTGTCATGTCTATGAAAGAAATGTGTGGATTCAAGAGTCCACTCACTACAAGCTGTACAGCTGCGCTCGTCCCTTTTTTTTCTGGCCCCGGCACAGGAAGATGACCTTCCCATTCTTAATCGCGTCTATGAAGCTCTAATTGGTTGATTGTTTTTTCCGATCAGGGAAATGAGCACAACAGCAGCAAAAACATATTTGAAAAAACCTGGAGAGGCAGAGGTGTGGCACCAGCTACTGGGTTTATTCAGTCCAGCACGCAAAACAAAATCTAAAGTAAACTATTTCCACAAAACCAGAACACCTTCTTGGACAGGCTGATACATTTAGTGAGAGCTGACCCACCTGGCAGTGTCACTCCCTTGCTCTACGTACTGATTTGACCAAGGGATTTGAACTGGTCACCCTGGTAGATTTAGGGCGGTTTAACACTAACAGCATGCTTTTTCATGTCTTTGTCAGCTCTGTTCCCATTCAGTGTGTGCCAGCAGAGGCCCTGCCCGCTGCTTTCACATGGCACTGCCCTGGAAGCGTGGGAAAAAAAAGGCAAAAGCTACCACTTTACCCTTGTCTGCTGCCATGGTAACCAACCAGTGGTTGGGACATTATAGCAGTGATATACAGGGAAACTTTGTGGGCTACTCCGGCACCCTCTACTTCAGTATTTTATCTTCTCAGGTTCCTTGTCTCCCCTCTCCTCCTTCAGTGCTGTCTTTATTTTTTAGCCTTTTGCTCCTCACTCTGGTGCTCCTCCATCGTGGAGGTCAGTGTGTGCTCTGACTGATGAACACTGCGCAAGCTCTTTCCTTACTGATTTTCCATTTTATTTGTTTATTTAATATTATTTACTTTTTTATTGTTACTTACTATACATAAAAAATACCAAGGTTTATTTCCCTCCCTGGCTTTTTATGTATCTATCTACTAATTGTTTTGCCAGTAAAATGTAATAAAAAGTAGTTTCCCGGAGCAAACCCTCACATTTGAGTAGATAAAATTAGATAATGTGTCTGTCAATCAGTATCATAGAAATACATCAAAAGGAAAGAAAAATCAATCGATTAATCAATCTAGTAATCAATCGTACCTGATCTCTTTGGGTTCTGTATGCAGATCTTTTCTTTTTTGTTTATTCGTGTGTTCAAATGGATCCCCAGCCAGCACCCCATCTCCTATAATTATACTGTGTGTGCGTATGTGAGGCAGGGGGAGCAGGTGATTGGTTGGCAACAGCTGGAGAGAGAAAAGAGAACACAGCTGCAGGGGGAGAGGAGAGGAGAGGAGAGGAGAGGAGAGGAGAGGAGAGGAGAGGAGAGGAGAGGAGAGGAGAGGAGAGGAGAGGAGAGGAGGAAACAATAAAGGAGAAGAGTGAAGTGGGGCAAACAGGAGAAGAATGACGAGAATCTCAGTCATCTACAGTATAACTTCAGTACCACTTTCCTAGATGTAGAAGACACAGTGATTCACAGCTGATTTACAATTCAGCTGTGATCAGACTACACAAAACTTTGCTTTTCGAATTGATACAGACAGTACGGTCAAGACCTGCTCTATGTGAAAAGTGCAATGAGATAATTGGCGCTATGTAAATAAAATTGAAATGAATTGTATTTAATACATCGTATTCTGTGCAAACAGTTTATTACAAACTATAATTTCATTATTCTTAGAAGGCAACCCCTAAAGGCCATAGGCGGAGATAGCGTGGGTGCACCCCAGGGCACCTGTCTGGTAGGGGGCCCCGTACGTGGGCTGTACAGTTTAGCTCCATTGCTGTGGAATCACACGAACAATAACGCTGCAACCGTGTGTGCTGCCAAAATTCAGCAGCTCTTATCAAATGAAACAGTCTCTTCACTCATGGCAAACCACCACAAGAATGACAATTACCAACAAACACACTATATTCTAAGTAGACACGTTTTAATAAACATAAATCATACAGTAACAGTTGCAGTTCAAACGAATGGCGAACTTATTAGCACATTTTAACAAAACTCCCTTCCCCCTTGTGCATCATGGGAATTCTGAGGAACGGACATAGGCTTATTTATGGCGTCAAAGTCCACTGGAAGCCTCTCAGAAGTGTTCATCAGGGAAGAGAGTAGCCTGCCCCACATTAATGACTTGTTGTTAATACGGTGTGTCCTTTTTGTGCTTCTCTTCAATGCTCTCTGTGGCTCGCTTTCATTCCTCGTCTTGACAGGTGCATCAAGCAACTACCACAGGGAGCATTTCAGAATAAGAGCGTTTTGCCTGCTGGATTTTGCTGACACATTTAGATTTTGTTGATTTGGTGATTAGTGCTTGATTTTTGTGCTTTTAGTGTGATTAAGTAGACTACGTAGTTTAATGGTTTCTTTTTTGTCTGATTTAGCTGTGTTTATATTTGATAAACGTTCAGAAGTCTCTACCGGGTATTTTATTTTGAAAATTGACCACATTCTGTGCAGTTTCTGTGTCTGACTTCCTGCCCAGTTCATCTGCTCTGTGCTGCTTGATGCTGGGACGCTTTTGCGATGCACTGTAGCGCTTCTGGTGTGAGCACAAACATTTAGTAGAATGGCTGCGATCAGCTCTGGCAGCAAAGAAGCAGAAGGACTCTTTTGGACTTTTGGAGTGAGGCTGGGGTCATGTAAACTTGCTTTAAATCACTAGCAGGGGGGCCCTATGACGAAGCTCCGCCCTCACTGGGCAGAGAGTCTAGCTCCGACCCGGCAAAAGGCCATAGCAATTAGGATGTGAGTAAACGAGGAAGTCAGGTGAGGTAGAGTGATAAATTTTGTGTAGGTAGGAGCCGGGATGGATGGAGGGGTCACACACGGGACTGTCACCCATTACACCACTGTTTGTGTCTCAAGTCCACACAGGCTGATTTTAATTTACATATGTAAGTTAGGTAAACTGCATCACCAAGCTTCTAGAGCCAAATATTTTGCAAAGACATAAATGATTTCACTATACAAATTTCTACTGTGACCAGCCCTTTATGTTAGTTTAATTGAAGTACTTTGGGGGGAAGGTGATCTTGACACAACTTCTACCTTCTAAAACAAGGTCAGTAACTCAGGTTAAATGCAACAGATGTTTTACTTTGAAGAATATTATAGTAAATAATAATATTAATATATCATTAACATACTTCATTTTTACCCAATTCAAACGTTACCTATCAATTTATGGATTTTAATCATCCTGTTTCTGTGTCAAACTGTATTTGTATAGTTAGAATTTCCACATATAGCCGAACCACCAGAAAAAAAAGATGCTTGTGCTATGCAAGAATTAAAGCACCTTCTCATAGGAACATCAATCACTGTCTCTTGTCTCGTGTCTTTGTTTCTGCTGTTCATTCGCCTCGCTTCTCAAAGGGACGCAGGAAGGATGAGGAAGAGAGGAGGGAGAGGAGACACCTAGCTTCTGTACTCTGCTCTTTACTCTTGCGAACTCAGCCCTGCCTGTCATTGTGTTTCAGATAAAAGAAAGGCTGAAATCTGTTCACTGATTGGCCGGCAGGATGAAGGAGGTGTCCAACCCTGATCAGCATCATGACCACGATCATCAGGCTTTGAGATGATGAATATCCGTGACAAGAAGTCAATAAGTGGTTACGTTTTTTAAATAAACTTTAAGTGGAAGAAATAACAAATATTGGAATTAAATTGGGGGAAGCCCTGTAATGTCGGTTCTTCACGGTAAAGGCAGGTATATAATATTTAACAGAAAAGACTGAGTAAGGAGGCAGTGGATGGAGGGCCAGAACATGGACTTTGTCCCATGTGCAACAAAAAGTCAACATTAATTATTTTTATTTAAGTTACACGAGCTACGTAAACTGCGTAAGTTACGCAAGTGACGTAAGTCAACTTACGTGTTAACTGACCTACGTAGTTATTTTAACCCTTACCATGATATTTTCCTAACCTTAACCAAGTAGCTTTGTTGCCTAAACCTAACCAAGTACTTTTCTGTCTAAACCTAACCAAATGCAATGTTTCACTACTTTAATAACACGCCATTTAAAAATGGCAATGTTTCGAAACGCTAGTTTTATTTTGAAGTCTAATGGGAAGTTGCATATTTATTGTTGCTAACTTCACAGGACGTTGCATATTTGTTGTTGATAAGCGTTGCTAACTTGGCCGCGGAGAATTAAACGTCTAAATATTATGCTAAAGGGCTACCCAGGACGTTAAGAAGCGACGCCAAAGGGGCTTGACCAAGTGACAATATGTAAAGAGTCGGGAGTGAGAACGTGTTGATTTTTTGGCCACTTTGGGGCAGTGTAAACAAGCTCTGAAAACAAAAATGACCATTTAGTTTGATACGACAAACTTGTTGAAAACTGTTGCTTATTCACACATCCAGCCGCAACGTGCATCATCTTTCATTTGGAAAGTCATGTTTCTGGCCCCCTGATCAATATAATTTCAGAATTCACTCTCTTTCAAATCTCACGAGTGAAATATCTGGCTTTTTATATGTTAAATGCTCCACTGTGTTCACCAGCTCATTGCTACAAGTTGCTGCTTGGTGCTGAGCAGGGAGTGTACAGTGAATTTTTAGAGGCAGTTAAGTTGCGTGCTGGACAGCGAAACAATGAGCAAAGCTCTGTAAATCTATGGGGAGCAATTCAGGTAATAAATCTCTAATTTTCTGTAGCTTCTTCACCTACCTAAAATTTAGTCATTCAAAGTAATTTAAAATCTCACTGCTCTTCTGCAAAATTGTCTGTGAGTTCTTGGTAAGTTCCCAGTGACTTGACACTCCAAGGCCCTCTCTCTGCCGAAACTAGCTCAAACAAAGCTTGTATGAAAATATACTGATCAGCAGTAACATTATGACCACTGACAGGTGACGTGAATATTACTAATTATCTTGTTATCATGACACCTGTCAGTGGGTGGGATATATTAGGCAGCAAGTGAACCTTGTGTCCTCATAGTTGAAGTGTTAGAAGGGGGAAAAGGGGCAAGAGTAAGGATCTGAAGGACTTGTAATGGCTAGACGACATGGTTAGAGTGACTCCTCAACGGTCTGCTGTGGTGGTCCTCAGATGTGGTCCGAGGAAAGAACAGCAGTGGACCGGCGACGAGTGCAAAGACTGGCCCGTGTGGTCTGATCCAACAGGCGAGCTACTCCTGGTCAAATTGTTAAACAAGTTGATGCTTGTTCTTGGGCCTGACAGAAAGGTGTCTGAACCCACAAGCGCATACACAGTGGAGTCCATGCCTCCATAGGTCAAGGCTGTTTGGTGGCAGACATGACCAGCAGGTGGTCAGACTGTTATGGCTGATCAGTGTAAATTGTCACTCAAATATTCTTTAGTTGCATAATAACTAGTCTGTCCAATATAATAGAATAGTCTACATACATCAGCCTACAGTCTACATCGGCTGATCATCTCGGCCAGAAATTGTTGTTTGGCGAAAGGAAACTGCCAAAGGCTGAAGCTGACTTCAGTCTGAATAAAAGACATAGTTGTGTAACTGTTGTGTCTGATTCACATTCAGCCTTCTTTATCGATCCATCAGATTGCATGAATGAAACTGCCCGGAAGTGTGTGTGTGTGTGTGTGTGTGTGTGTGTGTGTGTGGGTGTGCGTGTGTGTATGTGTGTGCCGGGGTGCATGTTAGGACTGATTTTACTTCATGATCCCTCATCCCACTGCCGAAAGCATCAGCAGCTATCATCCAACACAGACACACACACACACACACGTATACACATACTGAGACAGCGAGCAGCAAGCTAGCGCTTAAAGCAAAACTGGGCTTCCATGGCCATCCATTATCACTGACAAGCTAAATGTACCATGGTACACCATATGGTACAAACGGGAGGGAGAGAGAAAGAGAGAGAGAGAGACTAAAGTAAACTGGAGAGAGAGGCTGAGTGAAAGAGGACGACAAAAAGAAATAGAAAAGTAAGAAAAAGAAAAGAGGGAGGATGGAGTGCATTACAATTATGCTGTGTGTTTTTTTAAGCTGCATTTAGCCCTGTGTCCTTTTTAACTAATCTCTAAAACAACTACCATGGATGGATGGGTTTTATGATGATATGTGTGTTACTCTTTTATTTCTTTTATTTGTCTTTTTCTAACTTAGTGGTACCTTATTCATCTTTTTAAATCACTGTGTCTCATTTCAGGTTCTTTCTTAATCCAAGCGACTTAACATGTCACTAACGTCCCCCTACCCTCCAAATGAAAGTTTTGACTAGCCACCAAACTTTGGTTTTCACTTTTTGTTTATACATTTAACTCTTTAAATCATATGTTCTGCTAAATGCATATGTCTAATCTGCACAATAACGACAACTGCAGCAACACCTACAATGTAATATGTATATTGTCATTTATTTTATGTTTTAAACTGGTGCTTGTCTGCAAACACACAGACACACACACACACACACACACACACACACACACTCACACCACAGTGTCGGTGAGGAGGCTGTTACCTAAAAGCTTTGCCACAGGAAACATCTGCTCAGACAAAACAGATACATTCAGTTTAGACAAAACCACAAAGAGGGCATCTCCACACACGCACACACACACACATGCACCCACACGCACACACATGCAGTTACAGTAATAGATATAAGCAAGTTACTGTGACACACTGGATTATTCCTATTGTAAGAAATTCACCAGTTTTTATGAAATTCTGATGTAGCATTGACTAAGACACTTAAAGATTTATTTTTTCATGAGTAAAAAAAGGAAAATTATTATGAGCACTGAAGTTGGAGGCGAAAAAAGAAATGGATAAAGAGTGAGAGAGACCAATGGAGGCGCCACGTTCGTAGATTTTAGCCCCTCCCAGCCCTTGATAGAGAGGGTTTTAGGAGTGTTTAAAGGAATAAAAAATCAACATCCCAAAGAAGTTGCCCCAACCGTCAGTCGATACTGGGAAAAAAACTATAGGCCTAACAATCTGCCAAAATCAGCAAAACCAATACAACAACACACACACACACACACGTACACACACAAAACAGAACATGGCGTGTTTTCACTTTTCTGCATTCACATGTTGAGTTCGCCTGAACAAACGACTGGTTTGTTTCAACATTTTCACTTTTTTTATATTCCTCTGTTGGTTCTTTTTGGATACCTCTCTTTCCAGGGCACACACACACACACACACACACAGACACACATACACACACAAAGACACACACACACAAAATAACACACAGTCACACATAAGAGCCAGTTTCACAACAAAGGCAGAGCCTGTGCCATGCTGCTGCAGAGGGGGCAGTGCCACGTTGGCAAAGCCCAGGGGGCAACTGCTATCTCGTGCCAACACTTCACACGCGCGCGCGCACACACACACACACAAGCGCACGCGCGCAGAGAACATATCAGTATTCCAGCATCGTTGCAGAGTCGACTCCTCCGCCTGCTTTGTGTGGCTTCATGTTTGACACTGCGTGTTTTTATGCAGAAATTGTGTTGAAGTGTTGGGATTTAAACACGATTCAAACGACTCAAACACACCTGCATGACAACATTTTTATGTTCAATGTTCACTGTTCACTTGTACATGTGTGCAGAGTCTAGAGCGAAGAGCCCCCGGCCTTTGTATTTCAATAGTCTAAAGGACTAATTACACATTTCGAAAGCCATTTAGCCTGTGCTTATTTATTGACAAGAGAAAGTCTGTATGTTTTACAGTAGGCACCGGATCACCAATTTATAAATTCACATTAACAATTACAGTTACGAGACGATGAGACGATGCTGTATTAAGTTTGCATCAAACATCATGAAATAACTGTGGTTATTACTGTGCACAACACCATTAGGGTTTGCAGCATATTAAATGTATTTTTGACTGTTTACTTAACTTTAAACAGACAAACACACATACAAACAGCAATTTACAGAGATTATCCTGCTTTAACCTGAACAGAACAATCTAATCTGTAGTTTTTTTTCTTTCTATGGATTAATGTGCACTCTCCCACTCTTTCTCTCTTTCAACTATTGAACTAAAGGTCCCCTCAATTTAAACTTGACTCTGATACTGCTGCTGCTTTTGTTTTAATATCTCTATCACTTCATTCATAGAGAGCCTGTCAAGATAATACACTGATGTTCCATGTTTTAGTTCAAACCCCTTTAGTTCTTGCCCCTTTCACATATAAAAAAATACATTCAAATCTATGACCATTACTGGATGGAATTACACATTTGTTTGGAATAGAACTCATGTTACAATGGACAGAATCAACTGTTACCACTGTCAGGTGTTAGTATAATAAAGTGACTGTACATCTAATGCACTGTGTTAAGCACATACAATACCTAATTTGATCTGGTGGGTTGACTGTTCTCAGGGACGTGTGTAATCACAAAATTCCCATGAAAAATATACATTTGATATAACTGTGAATGGAATTATTATCAAGGAAAAAACACACAAAAGAAACCTGATCAACCATCAAAACTGACCGAGTATGAAGATGTTCTTGAAACAGTGTTTATTACCAAACCTTCACATCTGGAGCAGCGCTGCAGATTCAATTGACACCATGTCATTGAATAGTCCTATTAGTGCATAGAGTTGTGCAGAGTATTGCAGAGTGAAGAGCAACATATCACTATTAGCTGTGTTCAGGTGCCAAACCACAGATAGTATCTGTCAGTATCATCTGCAAAGCACACAAATTCTGACTCTACGTTTTCACAGGTGTGCAGCAGCATTGCCCAAAGGAGTATCTCTCTATCTCTGTCTCGCACGCACGCCACGCACGCACGCACGCACGCACGCACGCACGCACGCATGCACGCCATGGTCAAGTCCAATAGATTAATGACTTTTACATGACTTTTCATAACAAGCCAGAAAAAAAACTAGGGGTGTTTTGAGGGAATTGCTTCTGAGTAATGCTGTGTGCATAACATGCTTCTATCTGATATTTTTACATAAGGTGTTCACTTCAATCAATAATGTATATTTTTCAAAATAAATCATGTGAAAGAAAATAACAAATGCATAGCCAGCCAGCCAATTTTTGGCCATCTGTCAGTGGCTTTACTGATTGGCTGCAATTGAAACCATGCCTATACTAATTAATAGATAAAGGTGAAAATGAAGGCTGTTAGAAGTGAACTGAAGACATTGTGAGACGTGTATCTTTCGTTCATCCTTTGTTTTAATCCCAATAGTGCAGATGCAGATTCAGTGTAATACTGCCACCCATTGTTACAGACCTCCATTCAGCCACACAGATAAAAACAGGGAAAAATGCAACTAGCAACTGACAAAATTCATACACGGTATGTGTGTCGACGGAGGAAGAATTCAGTCTTTACAATCTGGGCTTTTACACTATATATTGCTGGCCTAATAGTCAGACTGATTTGCCATTTAGTTAAAAATTTTTGTTTTACACTCGCCATTTAGTCGCGAGAAACATATCCCTAGCGCTAACGTCATTTGTAGCTCACACAGAAGCTGCAAAAGCGGTTGCTAGGACGTCAACATTTTTCACTATGAAAAATATACAAAGAAACTCGTTTTAAGAGTTACTTCTGTCCAAGGACTTACAACAACCTGTACTGTTGCACAAATCTGCACAAAACCATTTTTTGCTGTTGCTAGCTAGCTAGCTATCGATATAGGGAGTTGTAAGAAGATGTTCCTGTTACTAATCCTGCCTACTAAACAGTTTTTGAGTCAATGAGGACACCCCACCTAATATGGACTACAGAACAAATCAGAGATTTGAGCGTTCAGGTCTGAACCAAAGCTAACATAGTGGACTAAAAACAAAAAATATGCAGAGAAGGTGAAAATATATATTTTTCAGCTCACAACCTAAGGTAGACAAATTGTATGAAGCCTGAGAAGTGAAACCAAGGGCCAAAAAGGCCATATGATGTTCTGTTTATATTAATTTAGCAGGCAGGATGTAAGGATTACACCTTGAACCTTATGAAAATTAGTACTTATACGTCTGCCCACTTCAATATTTTCCTTTTCTTCACCTCTCTCTTTCCATCCCCTTCCATTTCTTATATCCTTTCTTTCATTATGTGTCTCTCTTCATTTCACTTTGCAGATTTTTCTGTAACTTTCTTTAGCATGGGTCTCTTCTTTTCTCTTTTATATCCCCATATCTCTCTACCTCTCTCCCTCCCCTTCTCTCTCTACTCCTCTGTTTATCTCTCTCGCTGCCTGTCTTCCTTTCATCTCTCACCATCTGCCTTCCCCTATCTCCATTTTCCTTACTCTTTTCCCTCACTTCCTCTCTCTCTAATTCTTCTTGCCTCTTACTCTATGTCTCTCACCCCTCCCTTTCGTCTCCCTAAAAACTTGGCAGTGATCCCCGTTGTGTTTTTTTTTTTTTCCACTCCTCGTTTGGGGGATTGCGAATGAATGCTATCCAATCTAGACCTCGGCTAAGAGACATGAATTTTCATTAATTACAACCTTGTCAGCAAAAGCATTATGGGAGCTGAATATGAAAATGCTAATGAGGGGAGTTCATTTGCATATTTTTCTTTGTTGGAATGTCATTAATTATTACGTTTTATGATGATGAATGCAGCTGTCGATGGCTGGCCCTCCATGCCTAATTAGCTATCAGAAAATCCTCCGATCAAAAAAATGGATTGGGATCCCAAACTTTACTTTTCAATTTACACCTTTTTCACTTCCTTGTTTACTGAACCTTTTTCTTTCCTATAGTTTCCTAGCAATATAAATTTACCCAACTATTATATTCCTACCTTTCTGCCTATTTCACTTTCTATTTCTCTTCATCTCATTCATTTTTTCTCTTAACTTTTAACTGGGACTCCACTCTACTTCTCAACTCCTTACAATATTTCTTATTCTCACTTTTTTTTCTCAATTACTTGCTGACTTTTGATGCAGGCCGTCTTTGATTTCCAGAGATCTAAATCAGCTGTTGCATGACATGTCATACAGTACAATCTAGGACCTTTAGTTTGATGACCACAGATTTCAACAAGTTTCTCTCCAACACGTCCTCAGACCTAAATGACAAAATAGGTCAATTGTAAAGTGTCCCAAAATTACATATAAGACTATCGGCAAGTCCAGCAACAGGCTTACTGGACCTTCAGTAGATTACGCAAGACGCAAAACATTTATAAAAAGGTTGGAATTTGGTGAGGTTTAGGCATCAATATCATCTACCAAACATTATTTTACTTAAAACATGTCAGCTTTGACTTTCTTTTACATAGGAATCAAACCTCAGTTTCCTGAGTGGGGTGGGGGGGGGGGGGTTGCAGCAGAAGAGCAAAGTATAATACTATACAAATATGAACAACTTAAACAAATATGATAAAAGCAACGCAGTGGCAGCTCCAAAACATGTTCCGTTTAAAACGTTTTAAATTAGCAATTAAAAGGGCTCAAATTTTGATCAAAAAACTGTATCTCAACCACCACTCCAGTTTCCACAAGATAATGAAAACTCACCCACATTACTTGTTCCCAAATACATGTAAGGATGGGGCGGTACATGACCAGTCTCTATAATGTGAGAAACAAATGCAACTTAAAGTTAGAATAAACTAAATCAGACTAAACTCAATTTGAATAGCAAAAAACATGCTCATAATATTTAGCTCACATAAAATGAGAAATGAAACCTTTTCTTTTAATCCCGGAGTCCCCTTTACCATAATGAGTTATCACTGGGTACTTTGGGTACATTTTTTGCCCATATCATTTGGTTGCAACTCTTTTAATTTTATGTTATATATGTTTATATTATGTCTTTTTGCCCTGGAGTTATAAGGTAAAACAACTTCTTTATAATAGATTTTTGAATTACAGTGAAACCTGCTCCTTTAAAGTACTGACTGGCATTTACTCTGAAAGTCCGTGTTTTACTGGAAGAATCAGCTCGATGAATTCAACCTGTTCAAAGTGTTAGCTAGCTAACTAGCTCTCTAGCAATGCAAATCTTGTAGCAATGTAAAATCGCAGTAAGCTAATCAGATGTGTTTGTAATAACACAGTTGGCAGTTTGTCTAATTAGCTCTTGATTATCTAGCTGACACCTGAAGAGAAAACCAATCAGATGGATCACTAATTAAATGATCAGTTTCTAGTCAGAAATTAACTACCTCTGTTCAGATCTGTCGAGATGGAAAAGTTCAAAATTTGGGCAATCAGCTGATCACAGCTGTTGTTGCCAACGGGCTGAGAACCTCCAATAAGAAAGCTCTGTTACATCACCTGGACGACCTGTAATACGGTAATCACTCTTTTTGTAATTCCTTCCATCTCTCTTTTCTATTGTCTAAAAAGAGCAACAATGAAGACTTAACAAATCCCCCCTCCAAAAAAGCCACTAACGAACGCCCCCCCCCCACTTGGCTTAATGAATGCCAGACTTAATTAGAGCACCATGATGTCAGAGGCATTAATTATCAGTTGGCTTCGTTTCAGAAAACACACACTGTCTCTCTTTCTGCATTTCTCTCTCTCTGTCTATCTCATTTTCTTTGTCTCTGCATCTGTTTTTCTTATTGTCTCTGTTTCTTTTTATTTCCCATGTTCAATCTCAGATGTATGTCGTCCATGTTTAACTCAGACCTTTCTCTTTTAAAAGAAGAGACTCGGTGTGAAATACTTTCTAATTTACGGCATTTTATGACACGGTTCTGCGGCAGTGTTCTAGCAATCTCTAGGATTTGTGGTATCCAGACCGGCTGTTCTCTAACTGGGCAGGTAGTGTACAGTGGGTTTACAGAGGTTGCTGGCTGAAAACACCTGCTGGTGACAAGTTTGATGAGAGTGCTGAGACTGAACCAAAACAGCAAAACCAAAACAATATGCTAAAAGAACGACAGAGCAGGTGATCATTTTTCATTCTAGGTTCATCAATATGAAATGACGTAGTTCACATTACACATCCCTGTCTCACTAACACAATTTAACCGAATTGTTAATGTGTTTCCATTGCGGCGGCCCGTTACAATATCAACGCTGACCGCCACGTATTGATTTTCAAATGTCTTTATACTAGGCCTATTTAAAATCGTATTTGATTGCAGAGCGCCGTAGCGCATTCGCGCAGCACATCCTCTTGCTCGTCCCTCTCTTTCATGAACACGGCTGCACAAATCTGTCCAACACAACGCCGTCAATGTCGGAGACCCATCTTAAAACAGACATACACGCATAAGGCAGCTTTACATCGTACCTTCTTCAGTGCAGCCCGTTACTTTTAAACCATTTTCCTGGAATATTATGTTACTTTACACTAATTACTTTTTTTCCCCTGCTGTTGACAAACTCCATAAAGCAATTCTGTCAGCAACTCTATGTCTCTTGGTGGAGTGGACACCTGCGATGGGAGCAGCACACCAACATGATGTACACACTAAAAGGAAATAAGGTGCCCCTATTTCCTTTGTTCCTTTGTACAAAATCTTTTCCCATCATGCTTCATTGCACCTTCTGTTTATTGATGTGCCAATTTCTAAGCCAAAATGAAAAACCTGTTTATCCATTTCCATTCCTTTTTAATTGCAAAAAAAAATCCAAATTACTATAGGAAGTCTACTCAACCAGAATAACTGATGGGCAGCACAACACTCCAGAGCCCAGTAGTTTGTGAACACCCAAAACATTACACCCAAATGTGATTATTGAACATGTGGTTCCAAAACAGTGGGCTGCTTTAAAGGCCCCCACTATTCTTGAAAGGCTGTCTACAAGATTTTGTAGGGACATGCTCCCATTCAGGCACGTTAGTGAAGTTGTGACCACCGATGCTAGGTGAGATTCTTAGTCTGCGTTCCAGTTCAACCCCCAAATGCTGGATGAGGTAGAGGTCAGGTCTCTGTGCAGGCTATCCAAGTTCTTTCACACCAAACTAGAAAAAAAACATTCCTTTATGTACCTGGCTTTGTGCACAGAGGCACTGTCATGGTTAAACAGGAAAGGGTCTTCCCCTAACTGTTGCCGCAGCTGGAAGGCCGCTATTGTCTAAGATAACATTGTATTAAAAGTCCAAAGCCAAAACCATGAAAAACAGCCATAGAACAACACACTTTTTATTAAAACAAGGTTCTAGATTCCAAAAAACATGCTTATTGTCATTTAAGGTTTGCAATGTAAATATAGCCCTTCTCTCTCTCTTTCTCTCTCTCTCTCTCTCTCTCTCTCAGATGATAAAATACAGTTCATCTTTGGCCTCTGGGAGCCATGGTTATAACTGAAGAGCTCTCCCTCTCTCCCTCTCACAATAAACATACTGTTTCATGCTGCACGTCTCTCTCTCTCTCTCTCTCTCACCTCTTACACACAAACAAGCACTCTCTCTCTGCCACACACACACACACACACACACACACACACACACACACAGCGTAGCGTGGCTGGCCAGATGGGACTCTTCCACATGACCAAGCCGATCAATCAACACTGAAGGGCCCAGGTGCTACTACGCACCATTTCACAGTCTGTCTCACTCACACACACAAACACACACACAAGTTGTACACACACATAGCAGCAGAGACATACAGAGATAGAAAGATAAAGGGGACACACACACACACACACACACATGAGGAATCAGGAAAAACACACACACGCAGTGTAACATGACTGACCCGAGTTCAGTCTCCAGAGGCCTCATCTGGATGGATGACAGAAGATGGAGAAGACAGACAGGCAGACAGATGAGATAGATAGAGAGAGAGATAGATAGAGAGATAGATAAAGAGAGATAGATAGATAGATAGATAGATAGATAGATAGATAGATAGATAGATAGATAGATAGATTGAACTGAACTGATTGGACTGAAGTCACATGAAGGTCCGGAACGAGACTAAGCTCCCAACAAAACCAACAGTACAAGTCATTATGACTCCTTTCGTGTCCAGTTGTGAGCAAATGAGGAAACAGAGTGACGTTATTATAGAGCCACGATGTCCACAGTGCAAGGAGGTCAGGAGGGATGGAAGGCTCATGGGATATGGCCGCTTTTCACTTCTCATCTCCGACCATCCGACAGTCAATGTTGTTGTTTTTTTAACCATGACTACGAATAGTGCTCATGAATAATTTGCTTTTTCAACAGCGCAATCTATTTCACATTCGGTTGTTTATTTTGGAGGACTTGTTGCCTCAAACCCACAGAAAGATTCCCCAATCTGACAGAACGACCTGTATTACTTCATAGAATATCCAACTCGTTTTCCCGGAAAGTAAAAACTAACGTGGTACTGCATTTTCTCATTTTTTGTTGTTTTTTAGGTTATTTTTAGCCATGTTAGTGGCATAGTACTAGAGATGGTAAAGTCTCAACAACTATTTAATGGATCACTATGAAATTTGTTCTAACAGCCATGGTCCCCAGTGTATGGATCCAAATGACTTTTTCTCTAGTGCCACCAGAAGGTTTCCCCTTATCTAATTAATAGATTAGTACCACATGTGATCATATCCAAATAAAAATGTTTGCAGTACTTTAGTCTATGACTAAGGGGGCTTTCACACCTACCTCGTTTGGTCCAGACTTTCAGACTTTTCAGTTTGGTCACAACCAAAAATACAGGTGTGAAACCTCCCCCCAGACCACAGTCCGGAGCAAACGACGATGAAAAAAGTTTGTCTCTGTCCGGATCAAACTGAACCATGGTTCGGTTCATTTCTGGTGTGAAAGCATTTTTTGGATGGTTCAGACTTTCAGATCATTGACAGGAAGTTCGGCGTTTGCCATATAAACCGGAAACAACAAATCCACTGAGAAATGCATTGAAATGAGGGCACAATTATAAATCTCCCGTGACAGCTCATCTTTTCAAGGCCACTACAGAAGCACTATAGAAGCACACTGCCACCCATCTCTTGGATGTGCAGAAGGATTGCTTGAGGTCTTCTCCTCCTGTCCTGTTGGCCACGTTATAACGCAATGAGGACGTTTAATTGTGACTAGCCTTCAGTATAGTTAGTGCTGCAGGTAGTGATGCCACAATAATAACAATATAGTGGCAAATATGCATATTTTCATTTTTTATTCGTTCATTCTTGTCAAAGATACCCGCTGTTTCATAAACTTTCTATGTCAAGTATAGGGAGATGCAGCCCACAGAGATGATGACAAAAGGACGCAATTTCGGATTTTCTACATGCGCGCTCCAGAGACTCTTGCCTACTGATGGTAAACTCTACACACAGCAACAACACTGTAGCAAAAGACATGGATCCCGCTAACACCAAAAAAACGACCGGCTGCCAGCACAACATAGACTCCAACATAAACTGTATGAAAGGATAAAAGAAGACCCATTCAGTGTTAATTTATAATATTCAGTCAAGCTCACTAACCGTTTTGTTCTCATCCAGTACATTTTTTTAAGCTGATGAGATCGAGCATCTTCAGGAGCACACGCTTGGAAATGTAGTGGTTGCAATCTGAAACCTCATCACTAGAGGCCGAACTACAGTACACATGGTACCAGGCTAACACACTAAACTCAGATGATGAACATTGTAAACATTATATCTGCTTCTCTTAGCAACAGCCTGTTACCATTGTCATCGTGAGCATGTTAGCACGCTGACATTGGCATTTATCTCAAAGCACCATGGTACAGCCTGTCTAGCATGGCTGTAGACTCACTGGGCCAGATTAACTAAAAGTTTGTGTGAGTAAAAACGTGTGCAAATGTGATATCTCCAGCAAATTAACATGTAAGCTGATCTACTAGCGGTGTGCACAGAGAAGGACGTGTAGTGCAAGATAGCACCTGTTCATTTACTACTCATGCCTTAATGATTATGCAATTTGGGGCATTTCAATTTTAATGACAAAACATGCAAACGCATTTATTTGCTACACGCAATGCGAGGGAATGGAGCGCTGGGGTGTACAGGGCCAGGGACATAAGAGCGCGGAGCGACCGGGCACGGTGCGGATGGTCGGTGATCGTTCCCTCTGGCTGGATGACGAATGATCTGTTGGCATTTCCTCGCGTCAGGGTCTTTCTAGCATACTATAGCTGCCTCTGCTGGGGTTTCCCAAAGCAGTGTTTCAGGAGTGCTGTCGCAGGTACTTAGAGCAATCGATTGCGATTTCCACATACTTGTGACACACTGAAAGAAACAAACCAAGGTTTTTGACGCAGTGGCTGCTTTCCCTCTCAACCTTCCATGGCTGAAACCATTAAAACATGCACTGCCACCTCCTTTGTGTTCGCTCCTGTTGTCATCTAAGCAATAATTCTTAGTAAATCACCCATAACAGGTGCTAAAATTGCACGTGGACTATTTTCGAATGCGCACAGGGTGTTAGTAAATCCAGCCCTTGGTCTTGTTTAGTGCTAGAAGAGGACTCCATCACACAAAGCCATTTTACAGATGTTTAGGTACTGGAGCTTTGTTTTAGGATGTTCTTCTGTAACACCGGAATTATTTTGCCTGAATTGGTGAAGGTCCCCTGAATCTGGCGATTGAGGTTTGCAAACCTAATCAAATTTGTTGAACAACATGCATAGAGGAGCTATCCGTTTACAGATTTGGCTCTGTGCTTCATCAGCAATTATTCTAACCATTTTCCCCCCACACATGTAAACCCAGGCCCCCCTTGCAGCAGGAAAAGTAACAGGTTGATCCAGTCGTGGAGGTCATCATTCAGTTTATCAGTAATTCGTAGGCTTTTACTCTAGAATTCACTTTACCTTTACTATCCTTTTCAAATACTGATTATTAACTCTGACAGTTGTTCAAAAAACCCAAAAGCATTCTTCACAAAATACTCCAAGACATTTACCGTTCCCTGATCAGGAACGCTGAAGTGCTTCCCAATGAACCGCTGCTTTCAGAGTGTACGTTTCACATTTCCACCCTCCGCCCTCTCGCCTTGACGAGACCTATTATTACTATGTCAGATCTAATTACACAGCCAATTTACATGTAATACACAGCCCCTTAAAAACAATAATATACTAAATACTCTGCAGAGGCTTACATTGTGCATCCATGTTAATGCACTGAAGTCAATGCAGCACTAATCAATGCATGACATCCATTCAAAATACTCTGAGAGACGGTGGCTGTTCAGTTTCAATCACCAGGGACAATAGAAACGGGGCGGAGCAAGAAATGAAGATGTAAAATTAATCTCTTTATTTTAATGTATTCCAAATGTTTTTCTTATTTATCTATTTTTTTTTAACCTATTGACCTGGTTTTATTATATTTCTATTTAGCCTGTTTGTCTTTTAAATCCTGATTGTGTCTTAAAATCTATGTTGCTGATAATATTGCATTTGTAATATTTTAAGAGACTTGAGTTTGTTGTAGACCTTTGGGAACACTAACAAAACCTTAACTCAGAGGTCAACTTAATAGCTTTTCAGAGCTTATACTGCAATGAGTGGATTACATATCCAGGCAGCTGTTATCACATGACCTAATTGAATTAAGGTCAAGATAACAAGTGGCTGTATATCTAACTACTATCTCTGTTTAACTTTTTAAATACATATCCAACGGCAAAGGCTATATTTGAAATAATAATTTAAGTTGGGTTGGGCAATTTATTTCAGAAGCCTTTTTTGTTAGATTTGTTGAATATCTTTTTTTCCATCCTGACAGCAATCCATAAATCACATTCTCTGACACAAACATTTTAAAAATCTGATATCAGAGGGTGTCACAGGTCTATAATAAGCACGTCCAATCATTTCATTCTTTTAGTTCTACCTGCCTACCTGCACTGTTGGATACTTTCAAATTCTGGCTCTCTTGCTAGTTCTCCAAAATTAAATTTAAAATTTAAATTTTTATTAAAACAATTAGCCCATCAACAGTGTGGTGGATCAGCAGAAAATTAATCATCAACAGATTTTATAACCGATTCATCATTTAAGTCATTTATCAAACAAAACATGTTAACATTCTGTGTTTCTTTCAGTTTTGGATTGTTGCTTAGACGAAACAAGACAATAGAAGATGTCTTCTTGGGTTCTGGGCAATTGTGATGGTCATTTTCCACAATTTTGTGACATTTTATAAACTAAACAAATGATTAATTGTAAAAATAAATGACAAATGATTTGCTGATGAATTAAAACAAGTGTTAGTTACAACCCTAAGTTTTTGTCATTTTTAGAGGTTGATCAGTTGTGTCACAACATTTCCTCTCCTCTCCTCCTCTCTCCTATTTTGTTCCTCCATCTCCTCTCCTTCATGTTTAAACATTCTGAGCACAGAGACCCAGACCCAGCAGGGAGAGACAGGGGGACGACCTTGGCACCACACCCAGCTGAGGTGAGTGGCTCTCGGGGTAGAGCGGGAGACAGGAGGGCCTGGTCTCCGTGGAGGGGAGATGGGGAGGGTGTACAGAGATGAAGGGAAGGAAATAAAAAGAGATAGAGGACGGGAAAAGGAGAAAAGGACGAGAGGGGGAGAGGAAAAAGTGATGAAGGAGAATGACAACAGAAGGAGGGAGAGGGGAGGAAAAGATATGATAAGAGGTGCATCTCCAGAGAGAAAAAAACAAAACACAGACTGAACAAAATTTGGAGCAAGAGACGGAAGAAAAGATGGAAAGAGAGAGAAACAGATATGTATTTCTATATAAAGTGTCCAGATGTGACCTCCTCAGAGGGGCTCCAGCTCCGTGGCTCAACACTCATTAATAAGGTCACACAGAGGTGAGACAGACGGCTGACTCACTGCATTTCAACAAAAACAACAAGAGGAGGAGGGAGCCAAGATCATCAGGTTCATACCACTTCTTCTATACTGTACGGTTCTGTTTAATGCTGCTTATTAATATATATAAGAACTTATAAATCCAGTTATAATAGTAAAACTTTAAAATATTCAGTGTGTAATATTTAGGAGGATCTATTGACTGAAATGCATAGTAACCTCCATAATATTTTAAGTGGTGTATGAAGACCTTACATAATGAACTGTTATGTTTTTAATACCTTAGAATGAGCCATTTCTATCTACATACACCACGGGTCCCCTTGCATAGACGTCACCATGTTGCACTGCCATGTTTCTACAATGGCCCAAATGGACAAACTGTTCTGCACGGCGGGTTGAATAGTAGTAGTTGTCTGGTTTGTTAGTCACTAGATGGCACTAAAACTTACACACTGAACCTTTAAGCTGGGTTTTGATATACAGCCTTAACGATACATCAGTGGCTGATATTTATGGATGTATTTTTATTAATTTGTCTTTATTTTGTTGTCATATTGTCTTTACAACCCTCAGGGTTATGCATATTGTGCCTGTACATTTTTAATAATAAAGCTCACTGTGCATCAAAAGTGAAGAAATACAACTTCCATCTAGAAGTAGGAATAGAAAAAGGAGGCATTGTAGTTTTAGCAGCAGTTATCTTTTCAGCCATTTGTTGCCCGACGGCCACTGAGTGCAGCTTACAGCACCAAGCGTCTCGAAAGGCCTGTCCTTATAATGGGGTTACCAGGCTTGAGCTCTGTCCTGCCAGCTGACTGCAGGAAAGCTTGTTGGCTACAACATGTAAATCAGACAAGCTTTGGAGTTTTTAGGAGATGTATTTTTAGCCAAACCAGCGCTCTGGGTCTACGGATGGCGGTTGGCCCACCACTTTGGCTCAGACTGAAATATCTCAGCCCACGAAGAATTTGGCACAGGCCTTCACGGTTGTCCGAGTATCAGTCCCTGTGACTTTGGTGATCCTCTGACTTTTCCTTCACCATTAGGCTGACATTTGTGGTTGTGAGTGAAACGTCTCAACAACTGTTAGATGCAATGCCACGAACTGGTTGGCATTAGCATTTAGATCAAAGCACCACTGTGCTTAAGCACAGACTCACAGAGTTGCTAGCATGGCTGTAGGCTGTTTTGTTTCATCTTTGATGGAGCTAAGCTAACAGTTTCACCATGTTTCCCGTGGTTGTGCTAAACTAGGCTAAACGCATAATGTATGCACAGATATGAAAATTGATATCCAGCTTCTGATCTGACAATGGTGATTCTCCTTTCAACCCCGAACAATCCCAGAGGCTTTTTGGGGAAACATCGTCTGTGTTCTGTCACTTTTTCTTGGACAAGTTTTAAAATCACAGAATGAAAGCCGTAGAAGCTAGTAGAACGACACAGCTATGCATCAGATTCAGACTGAAGCCATATTAAATTGTTTATTTATAAAAGAACAGAATATGCTTACAGGCTGAAACTACTGAGGCTCTCATTTACTATGTAGGTGACAGTTAGAGTAGGGGGGGCGCTAGGGATGGGGGGCTGGTAGGGACGAGGGGGGTTCAGGGTGGTGCACCTGTTCTCCCAAGCAACTACACAGGTACATACACATACACTGGATAACCACATATACACACATGAAAGCTACAATCACACAATACCTTAACATTTACACACAAACCTAACCACACAAGAACACACACAAGTCAAAGGGCACAAATACACTCATTCCCACACACACCCAGATATGCATGTATCCTCACACATACACACACATACACGGGAAAGCCAGCATCACACACTCTGACAGACAAATAGAATACAAACACGCACGCACGTTAGAAACATTCCCACAAGTACAAG
Source organism: Lepomis macrochirus (assembly GCA_024633595.2). Taxonomy (NCBI): domain Eukaryota; kingdom Metazoa; phylum Chordata; class Actinopteri; order Centrarchiformes; family Centrarchidae; genus Lepomis; species Lepomis macrochirus. The sequence continues at coordinate 4,453,220 of JALXJV020000019.1, read as the reverse complement.
TGGGCAAGCACACGCCAAGACAAAACTATGCACAAGCACAGACACACTCAACCTCCAAAAAAAAAAAAATTCAAACACACATACACATACAGCTACAGAAACATGAAAGCCAGCATCACACACACTCAGGTACAGACACGACAAATTACTAAAAGAAGATGAACACACACTAAAACACACGCAAGTGCACTTAAGAGTCATTTGCACCAGGAACACACACACATATGAACACACACACACACACACCTCTACATTTAACCACATAAAACCAAATTGCATACAGAAGCTGACATTCCACACCCAGGTACTGACACAGTAACCTGCCAACTTGCACAGAAACACACACACACACACACACACACACACACACACACACACACACACACACCACTGCAAATCCACAAACGCACCCACATACAGAAATTTACTTCACAAATTCACACACAGTCATTAAAACACAAACGCAACATACGCGCAAATATCCATGCATCACACACAAGCATCCACACAACACAAAACTGTACTTATTATGTAAACATATATGTAAGTCTACATTCACACACACACACACACACACAAATCCTCTGATTGCTAGATCACCGGGTTTTCTATGTGTGTGTGTGTATGTGTGTGTGGTGTGTGTGTGTGTGTGTGTGTCGGCAGATTAATCTAGTGAGGTCGCTGAGATGACACTAATCCCTTCGCTGATTATCTAGAGCATAACATCACTCTAATCTGATGGTGGGGGGTTAAGAAAGACAGACAAGGTTAGACTGGGGACAGCGAGAAAGAGAGAGAGAGAGAGAGAGAGAGAGAGGCTGTGTTCGCACTCAGCATGTTCAGGTTGGGTTCATTAAACTGTCTTTCTTCTTTTAGTTTGAGTCTCAAACCTGAGAATAATCTGAGCTAACTACAGTCATTCACATCAGAATGCAAAGGATTACAGGTCAATGACCAGTTCTTCATGCTTGGCACCGCCTCACAGAACAGAATGGAAGTGTTCAAGTGTTCAGGCGACATGTCTGTGATGTTCAAATGACAGTATGGAGACTGATAACCTGTTTGCTTTGATGACAAAACTGTGCAATAAACACTACTCGCGAGCAGGGGTGTGACGATGCACTTAACCCACAAGATTTTAACATTATTTTTAAGAAATCTTTTATACGGAATATATGTAAATTTGAGTATTAAACACTCTATTCCTGCATTCTCATGTTTTTTTCTAAACATGTTTATGGTGAAAATGTTTTTATTCATGTAAAGAGAAACACAAAATTCAAAAGTGGCAGGTGACAATTATTAATAGCCTGACTACCAGAATCTATTTAAGTGCAGTTCTTAGTCATTCTGTGCTGCTATAAGATCTGTTTCTCCTGTAGATCAGCTTATTTAATATCTGCTGAGTCATGATTTAGTCTTCCCTCCTCGTTGTGTCTTTGTTTGGGGAAGAAACCTCTTTAAATGTGATTGTGGCACCTTTTCACCTCAATGAAAAACAATTTCATTTTAATTTAGTTAAAACTCCTCCTGTGGTTCAGCAGATTTTCTGCTCACGGTCAAAATTCTGCACATTCAGAATCTCTCCTACCTATCTGTGTTCTCTGACATGTCTAATAACAGAACCAGACTAACGTCATCACTTAATGAGAAGTCTACCTGCCCTTTAGTCTGCGGTGCATTACGTTATTGATCCGCCTCCAGATCATTTGGCTGACGCAGTTGGGGACTGCACTTGCATGTGAAATCGAAAGTAACACTGAAACACTTGTGATAGGAAGAAATCTCACCACAAATCCACAGGCACTGAATTCAGCAGCTCATAAAGTTGAGCTCACAGTCCCGAACAGAGCAAGTTTGCGCCTCAGTTTTTAGATGTTTACGCTGCACAACTCTACCAGCTTCGTCAGGCTACTACTCGTCACAGCTGTTTAGACTCAGTGGGTTCAGTCGTTGCTATCAAGGCGTACACCGGTGTGGCATCAGCTGGGAGTGGAGGAGCTCCGTGAGTCGATCTTATCAGTTATATATTTGTATTTCACTGCGTGAGAAAACGAATGTGTGACTTGACAGCATGTGAAAAATGTCAATTGTGTGAGTCTCGCGAGACAGCTTTCTCGTGGCGCGAGATCTCGTCACACCCCTACTTGCGAGTTTTCACTCAAAAACAAACCGCGGGTGTTGATGAACATCATTTCCTGACAGCATCTGTGCAGCCAAAAGCAGGCAACACAAAGTTCAGTCACAGAGGCTACTTTTCATATTCTCTCCACATTAAACACACGTACTGTGATCCACATGCTTTTAACTAGCTGGATTCTCCGGCGCATTTGCATTTACATTTGTGTTCAATTTGGTCACAATGCGTCTGTGACCACCTCCGGAGGTGGTTTGGTCGATCGGTTTACAATCTGTCCTTAATGCGACTTGGGTGAATTTCGACATTGGTCGAGTACTATCCGAGTACTATCTGATTGCTATCCCAGCATCCAACAAAAACACCTTAACAGCGAATACTCTGGCAGGTACTGTACCTTGAGGAACCTTTTCAGCCTCTTGGCAACACATTAGCAACCACACAGCAACTGGTGATCATCATCATCCACATAGTAATTCTTTATCAACTTCTACCACCAAACTCAACCAACTAGTCCAAGTGACTTTTGCCAGAGAGGAATAAATTTTTTTTTTTTCCCTCCAGAATGTTCTTTATCACATCACAATAGCTTGAGGCATTTAACACTGGACAAAGTCAAGGTCTGCGCATGAAGTCAAAACTTGAATATTTTCTCCTTAACCGGTTGTGTGGCCAACATTTGTGGAAAAAAAGTTACCAATAATAATGAAAGTTTTTCCACCAGGTCATTCAAAGCGCCAGCAGGCAATCAGATTTACCCAGATCTGAACAGTCACAGGTAGAAAGTGAAGGGGATGTTTTCTACAACAATGGTGTGTAAGCGTGTGTGTGTGTGTGTGTGTGTGTGTGTGTGTTCCATATCCCTGGCTGTCTCTGTCTCTTAGTGTTATCATTATCAAAGTAAATTGCGGCTTCCGTGCGCCAGATGAAGAATGCAATATTTCCATTTCTGACTCTGCATTGCTTCCTCCCTCTCTGCCTCTGCAGCTACATACCATAATCACAGCACTGTCACAACACACGGCACGCGCAATGGATCATTCTATCAAAGGACACGCAACTCAGAAGTTTTACATTTCTTTTCTTTTCTTTATTATATTTTATTTTCTAATTTTCCTCAGTGTACACTCACACAAATCGATCAATTTGTTTTTAATTTTTCCTTTCCAGCTGATTTAAGTGGCAAGTGGGTTCTTTCAAACAGAATGTCATTTGTATACACAGAATTGATCTTGACACGTGTTCGCACATATTAAAACTTTCAAAGGATTTCTGTTACTAAGAAAATGTGAGTGGCTTGTGGGGGTTACCGTTTGTGGCAAGCCACAGAAGAATAAAACACAAATGCAAAAAGGAAAATAAGATACTCATAAAATACTCATAACATTTTTTATCAGTCCAGAATCAATGTGTCTAAAACACAACAGGAAGTTGGTAAAAAAAAAAGTTAGATTTGGAGACATGGCCAAAAACGTTTGGTCTGGGGCTATTTTCATGGTTTGGTCTAGACTCTCTAGTTCCAATGAAGGTAAAACCTGCTGCAGCATGAAATCATTTTTTAGTGCGAGCCAACTTGCAGCGACAGTTTAGGGAAGACAAAAGCCTAAGTGGTTTGATGGAAGAACTTGACTGGCCCGCCCTGACCCTAACGCCATCCAATGCCTGATGGGATGATCTGGATCGCAGGCTATGAGCCTCACCGTCCAACATCATTAATTGTCATTAATACTCTTGCGGAAAGTTTAAGATCTAATATCTCACAAGAGAAAGACTGAGCAAATTGAAAACCAAGAACTGAGAGAGTAAGAGACAGACAGAGAGCAGGTACAGCCAGATAGCTGAGAGCTGACATCCTCCATATTTGATGCATCCAGTCAAAGGTAATTAAGCTCTGGGTGTGCGAGCGTGGAAGTACATATGCATGTGTGTGTTTGAGTGATTATTGGTCTGTGTGCATGTGTGTGTTTGTCTGTGTGTGTGTGTGTGTGTGTGTGTGTGTGTGTGTGTGTGCAAGTGAGTGAGAGAGAGAGAGGCAAATTATCTGTGTCAGTGGCCATTTGCTCACAACTGGCGCCACATCGGAGAGAGCCAGAGGCAGAGAGCATCATGGGTATATGAGCACACACCGCCTAGCGTTGTCCACACAGCGGGCTGAGAGAGTGAGAGAGAAAGACTGGGAGAGAAATTGCATGCCAGATGACCTGTCTCCTCCAGTGTACGATAGTGTTTCACTAATTCTCCGCACGCATACACACACGCACACACAAAAAAAAAACCCGACCAAGCTGTGAGTTCAGAGTTGATGGGAAGAAGGAAGTGCATAGAAAAATAATAATACCACACGCACAAACTCAGTCTGTGGTGTACCTGTTAGCCTGGAGTTGGTGTACGGAGGTGAGAGGCTGTCATGTGACGCCATGTACTGAGATCCATCTGCATAACTCTGGAGAAAGAGACAGACATGTAGGGTGAACAGTTACATTAACTTTTAATATGTAGTTGTTATTACTTTGAGCAGCAGCAGCAGCAGTAGTTAGGATAGTAATGCTTTCAATGGCAGATAATAGGAACTGCTGGCTGGCCTGATTTGAGTCTTTTGAAACTGAGAATCGGTAAATATTTTTCTACATAATGCAGCTGCACAGAGCACATTAATAGTTTTGGAAAATATGTTTATGTGCTTTGTTGCCAGGAGATTGATACCACTCTCCGCTCAAGGAGTGGTTTCAATCTTCTCATCTAACCCGCAGCAGGAAAACTAATTAGTGGATTTTCCAAAATGTCGAACATTTGATTTTCTAAAGTATTTTTGGCCATTTTAAGTCTTTATTACAGACAGAAGAGACATTGGAGGAAATGGGGGAGGAGGGGAAGCCCCAAACTATTCCATTCACTTCATTAAAAATATCTGAATAGCTCTGCATTGTACTAATTTCTCAGGGCATCATGATGGTCTAGGAGCTGCAGCACAAGCAGCATATACTGCAACGTCCTTGATCTCACAACAGCTGGTGACTCTTGTCATCTCTTACTCTCTTTCTCCACATTTCTTGTCAGCTCTGTGCTGTATACTGTTTATTACAGGCAAAAATGCCTAATTTACTGGCAGATTATTGTTCTCATGTAACTAGACGCCTCAAACATATACGTATTTACGCTTTCCAATTTTAGAGTCTAAGGCAGATTGGGTGTGTAAATGCAACACAGACATACTAGAGATGAACTAAAATCCGACTGCTCAATTTTCTAACCAAATATTGAAAATATGTAAACGCATCCCTCTCTTCAACACACATATGTAATCTTTTCTCCTCCAAAGTCTCCTCACAAGTCTAAATGACATCCCTAGTGTATTAGTTATAGTAGTGATAGTCCCCGCTCGGCAGCAGAAGTTCTAGTGTTATTAATGATAATAATAGTAATATTAAAAAGGCTAAAAGTATTTTTTATTAAACAGTAATAATAATTAATAGTAGTATTGTTGTTAGTAGTTACCTTGGAAGAACGACTTCCACTCGCCCATGACCCTCGCACTCGTTCTCTCCTCCATATCTGGATGAGAAAAAGAGAGAAAAAGAGAGAGGTTAAGATGACAGGAAACAAAACACAACATAGCAGTACAATTTAGGAAAGTATACCCGAGAGCTGATCCAGAATGAATACAGTTTGGGAAAATTCAATCCCTTCATGCAGAGTTTACACTACTAGTAATATGCACATAGAAAATAAAAATAAAAACTAATCGGTATGCGCAGCAAAAATGCTAAATATTGTCATCATCATGACTGAAAATAAAACCAATAAGCCGGAAATTTATTTATAGAAAAAGTAAACAGAAAATTCTAATATCCATGCTGCATATTATTGAACTTGATGTTTTGAACCGCAGTTTTTAATCAGTTAACATTTACTCGGGGTCTGCTATGGGGAAAATCTTTAGTCATCAGATACAGCTTTTAATAACTGACATAGTCATGTGAGTCATCATGTTTTTCAAAACATCAAGACTTAAAGGAGACCTATTATGCTTTTCCACATTTTATAAATTATCTACATTGTTACAATGTTGGACGTTCATGTTAAACATGACCAACGCTTCAAATAATGAGGTATGAAGTATTTATAAGAAATGCCTGTGAGAAAAAAACTCAGATTTCCTCCTGTTCTGAACGCTCTGTTTTGAACTGCTTTTTCTAACAACTGCTCCATTTAACAACACACAGAGCTACACGGAGCTGGTGTTCCATACATGGTCATTTGCTCCGCACAGCAATGCTCATTCTGTCTATACTGCTCACCGCCAACAACAGCCTGGTCACATGTTTCAGATCTTGGCCAATCAGAAGAAGAAGACAGAGGTCTTTGAGAAGAGGGGCCTTAAAGAGACAGGAGTATCTACAGCTTGTTTCAGACAGAGACTGAAATGAAGGGTTACATGAAGAGCCAGTATAAGGTAGAAAATAATTTTTTTGAACTTTGAATCATGCAAAGCTGCCATACAGGAGTCACATAACTACAATATAGGACTGGAAATGCAGTATAATAGGTCTCCTTTTATAATGCCGATAGTACTACTGTACAGTGTGTATCAGCTATAGCACGTAAATCAGTCTCACACCATGCTCCATGCAATTAAACATAATTGATTATTATTATAGAGCCTTTAATGTGTCTCTGTGAAATTTAATGGTCCTTTAAGCCTCCTGCAGACCACCAACAACCTCTGTCATCACAGTGAATTTATGATATGGTATCTGTCAAAGGTCAATCTGCTGACTGAGAGGTCACATGTGATCTGATAATAGTGCTAGATGAAAAGTCAGTGGATTGCCAAATTTGTGAGGGGACGTGAATGTCTATACCAAAATCAATGGCTATACATTTAATAGTTATTGAGATGTTTCACTAAAAATGTCAACCTCGTAGCAGCGGCACTAGAGGACAAGGCGTTGGATAACCAAAGTCAGTAGGCTTCATCCTCTGGGGACAACAAATGTCCAGTTTGAACCAAAGTGGACAATCAAACGACAAGATTCAACCAAAACTAGCATAACCTTAATAAACACAATAGGATAGTTCACTGCCATCTTACAAACAGGGTAAATATGTCAAAGTACAAAATATGTGTCTTTGACACAGGAACCAGTGATTCACACCCCATCTCTTAACCCTAACCTTAACCCAACATAACCATAGTCACGCAGTTTTAGCTGAACCTTAATCATGGTGCTGGTCAATCAGAAAACAGTCATATGAAAGATGAACAGCCATGTGATCCTGACAAGCAGCCTGACACAGCAATAAAAAAAGGGGTGGTGTGAGGAGGGGGGAGGGGGGGGGGTATGTACATGACAGGTCGATCTGTTTACTGAAATGTGCAAATACAGCTCTCGCTTACAGTACACACACACACGCAGACTCTCACAGTTCTCATGCATTGTAGTGCACAAATCTCTCCTCAATAGGCTCTCCATTGTGTCAGTGTGTGTATGGTGAGCAGCTTACATTCATTGTTGAGTCATTTGGAATGTGAGCTTATCTGTGTGTGTGTGTGTGTGTGTTGTGTGTGTGTGTGTGTGTGTGTGTGTGTGTGTGTGTGTGTGTGTGTGTGCACGTGTGTGTGTGCACGTGCGTGTGTTTTAGAGTCACACCCAAAGTCGCAAGCTCAACAAAAGTACCTTTGGGCTACCTGTTTGTAGAGTAGAATAGATTAGGATTAACACAATGGATAGACAATGACCAGGTTAATTTTTGATCTGATGAACACCCATAATAAGAAATTTAAATGTAAGGAACATGCATTAGATTAAGTGGATGCAGGGATTTATAAATTGGATTTAGGGCGGTTTCACACATAAATCCAATCATCATTCATTGTTTCAAGTTTCCAGCTGGTACGGTTTGCATTCACAAAGGCAAAATATCAAATGGTCCAGAAATTAAATCAAGTTCATGCTGGTGTTGGTCTAGAGCCCATATGAGCAGTCTTTAGAGGGCAGCCCATTTTAATGTCTCATAAGACAGCAGGTATTAAATAATTTAATAATGCAAGCATTTCGAGGAAGACGCCCTGCCATCAGACGGTCACAGATCACTCCACGACTTGTTACTAGGATAAAAGCAGGTTATGTTTACAAAATGTATCTCCATTATGAATGAAGAATAAATATTACATATTATGATTATTAATATTATACATTGTAAGTATTTAATGTTATGGTGTTTTTATAGTATATTTTTGATGTTTGTATTGTAATTTTACTATTTTATATTTATGTTCTTGACTGTTGCAGTACTTTGGCTTTCTTTTTATTTCCTCGTAATGTGTTTATTTTATGTACCAAACACCAAACTGGCAAACAGTGAAGACCTGCATGGTGATAAAAGGTATTCTAATAAATATTAACTATTATAAATAACAATGATACATTTAATAGTACGGTAATAATCCAGCCATCCATCGTCAACCGCTGGAGCCAATGCCAGCTGACATCGGGCGAAAGGCGGGGTTCGCCCTGGACAGGTCGCCAGTCCCTCGCAGGGCACAGTAATAATCAACAAATACTATTTTAAATGACACATACAGTAGGATGCTTCCTGTTATTGCTTCAAATGGTGTTGACACCAGAAGTGACCTACTCCAGAATTCAGTTGACAGCGGTCCCAGACCACCCCTTTGAAGAGGACCAGAGAGCGGTCCGCACCAGAATTTGACTCCAGTGTTCACACCAACCCAAAGGAAACGCACCAGGGGGGTAAAAGCTACAGGGTTCAACTGGATTAAACGAGGCTGGTGTGAACCCGCCCTTAGAGAGTACTAAATACAATTGGCTGGATTTAGGAAACACAGTTCCCAGGTCGTCAAATACTGACGCTTTGTCAACGCACTTGAAAAGTCAGATTCAGGAAATACAGTTGACCAGATGAGTTTAGAGAACACTTATTATGATTATTATATGATGGATTTAGGAATTAGGGAACACACACTTGATCATTCAGATTTAAGAAATACACTCTTGATCCTCCCTGATTTAGGGCACAAAAACAATAATCAAAAAGAAAAGAATTGATTATTACAGAAATGCATGACTTTAGCTATCGATGTAACCAAAGTTTTGGTATTCTGAGAAGAATGATTACTTTCAACCAGATGTGAGCCAGTGTGCAACTCATCAAGCTGATCAGTTTTTTTCTCATATTTACTGAAATATTGAACTGGTAATCGTGCCAGATTTCAGATCCTGTTTTGACACTTTGCTTGCCCTGCAACCAAAGTCTGTTAGGAGAACAAAGGGGAGGAAAACGAAATACAAGTAGAGCGGGTGAGTTCGATGATAGCTGGTGTCGATGCAGGGGAAGTGGAGGATGAAGACGGCGAGGAAGGGGAGGAGCAGGACAGCAATTAAAGAAAGCATCCCTCAGTGTTGAAAAATAAGGGGGGGGGAAGAGATTGAAGTGAGTGAGGAGAGGAAAGAGGGGGAGAGAGAAAAAGTTGGCGTGGGGGAGTTGAAAGACGTAGAGGAGGAGGAGAGAAGGAGGCATCCATGTGTCCTGCACCTGATAAGGCCTCCGATTGAGGGCTATAAATTACACCAGAGAGAGAGAGAGAGAGAGTATTTACACACAAGCAGGAAAACACACTCCTAAAAGCACACCTACATACCTCCCTCTCTCACACACACACGCGCGCATGCATGCATGCACGCGCACAAAGTGCAGGTCATCTATCATCAGTTAATGAACTTAGACTGACAGACAGCTCCATGTCTCTCACACTGATCCTATTAAGACCTGCTTGACACAAAACAGACTCCTATTAATACAGTTAGCCTGTGTGTGTGTGTGTGTGTGTGTGTGTGTGTGTGTGTGTGTGATCACTGAGGACAAAAACAGGCCTGTACTCCAGTATGACCATTGAGGCCCTCTTTGTATTATCTAAAATGAGAAATTTGTTTGTGTGTTTTATGGTTTTAGTCCCTGCAACACATTGTATTTTCAGCTTTAAGCATGTTTGAGGGTGATGGGTGAACGGTGTCTATACTTGGAGTCCCTCAATTTTAGGACAACGCAGCACGACAGTGATCCTAAACATACAGACAAGGCAACCAAGGAGGTTTTAGGGCCCAGCATGCTGGACTTTACTGAGCCTAATATGCTTCTTTATCTTCTCAGGTGTCACAAAGAGCAAAAGGAAATAAGATTTTAAGCATTTTTAGTCCAGGCTACAACTGGGCATCATCTGTTGTGAGTAATGACAAACAGGTAGAAACAGGATTAAAAAAACACAAGTGTCAGTACCGTATAATTATAGAGAGATAGTTACTGTGTGGTTGCTAGATTTCACTCACTTTTTAATGAAGAACTTCCAAAACAACACACCTCCGTTCTAACTGCATTTCACTTTCTGATGCACCAGGGAAAATCCCCACATTTACCTGCTGACGCACAGACATGTTACCATGGATCTGCCAGCGATACCAAATGATATTGCAGAGTGTTATAAGTCGCTCAAACAGATCGCTTCCCTGATAGTCCCTATGAATAGATGATAGGCCCAGTAGGAGCTTATCTCTGGAATATCCCTGCATATCTATTGTCACCACCCCAAACGTTCTACTGGACACAAAACCCATGTTTTCAAGTGGTCTCAGCCCAGAGCACCTGAGTTCCCAGCATCCTAAACAAAGTGGACAAAGACTGGCAAGGGGAACCAGTTTGTTTAAATCCTGCTTCACTTACACAATAGTTAGGTCATATGTCGCATGCATTACATCCCAGACGCCTGGATAAACAACCAATGAGCTTCTCTTCTATCACCACAAAAAAGACTTTCATGGCTTTTGTGAGGAAAATCACTGAGATGGAAATCTGTCTAAAATCAACCATGCATTGGCTGCTGGGATGTTTATTTACTTGAATGTTACCTGCAACAGACGTTCACCATGAACAGTGTTCTTTTTTCAACAAAAATGTTGTGTTTGTAAGGTGATGTGAAATCATGTCGATTATTGGAGACCTCTATAAACAGACACACGCACACACATGTTGATGATCATTATAAATGGTCTCTGATTGACAGAAATGAGGACAGTGGTCATGCTGAGACAACATCAAGCGAGTGTGTGTGTGTGTGTGTGTGTGTGTGTGTGTGTGACGCACCTGTGTGAGCTCTATAGCCCCACTGTTCTCATCTGGTCTCCAACCAAACTCTATAATTAACTGTAGACCTGCCCCATCCCCCAACACACACACACACACACACACACACACACACACACACACACATACACACACACACATACACACACACACACATGCACACACGTACACACACGCATGTGGTGATGAAAAAGAGTTGACTGTCATCAGATCTGTTATTTTGAAATTTCTCGTTCAAACATATCCTGTCAACTGTAATGTTCCTGAAAAATTAAGAAACGACCTTTGAATGAAAATTATCATCAGAAGTCGACATGTTGGCCTCGACTATGTGTAAACAAAATGAAACACAACAGCTGCATCACAATAAAGGTCCATCCATCGTCACTCGCTTATCCTGCGTACAGGGTCACAAGGGGCTGGAGACAATCCCAGCTGACATCGGGCAAAAGGAAGGGTACACCCTGGACAGGTCGCCAGTGCATCGCAGGGCCACACATAGACAAACAACCAGGCTCATGCACAAGGACAAGAACTAAGGTTAATTTAGAGTCACCAATTAACCTGGTCTGCATGTCTTTGGAGGGCGGTGTCGTGGAAATTTAGATTCCTGGTGAGAGATTAGGCAAATAATGGAGTTACAACCAACCGTTGTCTTTGAAGAATTTATTTAACAAAAGAGAATAACAGAGAAGTACTACAACAGAATCAGCTGGACCAGAGGTTCTGTCTTCTAAGACAGTCAGTAACGTCTGGCCCAGAACAAAGTGATGCATAGTCATTTACACAGTCTGAGTATCTATGTTTTGGGTAACAAAAAGGATCCTCTGCCTGCTGACCCTGGTCCCAGACAAAACAGGAGAGGAACAGAAAACAACTCCACATCCTTTGTAAGTTCAGAACCGAGCGAGGAAGCCAGAGCACCCAGACCGAACCCACACGGACACGCAAACTCTACCGACCTTCTTGTTGGTCGACTGTGTTAACCACAGCACCACCATCACAATAATATAACAAATAAAAAGAGCTCTGTGTAAATGGTAACATAAAAACGATTTGTTTTTAACAATGAGACTATGGTGGCTTCCTAGCCTTCATATTCACTGAAGATACTCGGAAGACTCTTTTTTTTCAGCCAGTGTCATCAAACGGTCACACCTTCCCAATATGGGAACATTTCAGACACTACATCTCCCATGGAAACGACTGTCGCCATAGTGAGCTATAACAAATTGACTCGAAACTTAAGTGACCTGGACCTCCAACAAAAAATCAAACAATATCCAGAGTTGATCTCCGTCTACATTTAAACGACTGAAAACGCACATCTATTGGCCGTGCGGGTACGCTGGGCATGCGCGTGCCGGTGTAAACATGAAGCAGATGGTCTGTTCCGTAGTTACAAAAGATATGGTGAAAGAATAAAGAAATGCAGACGAAGAATAAGACCAGATTTTTTTTGCAAGTACCAATCATGAGCAGGGACTGTTACTGAATGTAACAAGGGACTGTGGTGGCGGAAAACAGACTGGGAGTCGTTGCAAAGTAAACGGCGACATGCACAATAGCCTACAAGTGTAGGAGATTGGCCAAAGTGTTATTTACACGGTACAGAATGACGGCTACGTCATCTTTTCTAAAGTCCTCCATTTTTGCCCGTCTTCACTAAAACGCCCTCCGGAGTTTCAAAACGCAAAACGGGGTCAGCAGCGTTTTCCAAACTTCTCCGTTTTAGGTCTTCGTTTTTGTCGTTTTAGTCTGGACGGGAGGTGCAAATGTAGCAAAAGGTCTCCTTTTTAATTTGAAAATATAGTAGGGTTGGATGGGGCCTAAGACTGCCAGGTGAATTTCTATGTATTTTACATATCAGAGCTTTTAAATCTGGTGCCTGTGACGCAAGCGTGGTGGGGACATAGGGGCTAAGATTAGGGGTGTGAACTCGACATTATAATGTAATTATAGATTGAGAAGGAGACAAAAAGATCCTTAAACAGTGTTTTAAAGATATCTTCAATGCTGAGATAAATGAGCGGGGGGTCTGGGAGACCTAGGGAAATTTTGATCATTAAACACTTCATTTCCTGCATTCTAGTGAACGTTTCTGCACCAATTTTATATTATTTATTTTATTTATGCAAAAGGAAACACAAAATTCAGGTGGCACGTGACATTTCAAAATATATCAATTAAATTAAATATAAGTCAGTGCAGCTCTCAGGCATTCTGCATTGCTTTCAGATCTCTTTCTCCTGTAGATCAACTTTTCTCAAGTAATATCCTCGATGCTGAGGCAACACATATGTAGGCATGATTTAGCCTTCCCTCCTCATGTGTTTAATTGCACTGCATGTTTTCTTAATGTGCAAATAAACCTTTCTAAAAGCATATTCATTTGTTATTTAACTGCAAGCTATATTTTAGAACATTATTATTATTAGTAGTAGTAGTATTTTTTTATATATATATATATTTATTTATATATATATTTTTTTTTCACAAATTTTGCTTTTAAAAAAATGGTAGGGACAAAATCAACCATTTCAAAAAGTGGTGGGGACATGTCCCCAGCGTCCCCAGTGTAAATGATACCTTTGCTGTGGCGACTTTCACACGCTGGCGCACCGGTAATGATGCGTTGATCGCCAACCAGCAATGACTGGTGCCATAGCTGAAGGGGGAGCAAACCCAGAGCCATGCAGAGAGCCCCACAATCCACCATCATTGTCAAAATACAAAAAGGTCCATTGGTGATTTTTGTTAGTAAAGATGGTTTTGATTTGTTTGTTTATGTTTATTATGATTGCATAGTTAGTGTTAATATGCAACATTATATTTTATTTTATGCCGTCATGCCAATAAAGCCACTTGAATTGAAATTAAACAGAGATGATGCAACTCTCTCTCTGCATGGCTCTGGAGCAACTGTACCGTAGTGACGGAGTAGGCTGCAGTATGGCTGAAAAACCTAAGAGACGTCCAAGAAAAGTTTCTGATGTTCCGGATAAAAAAGGAGACGGATTGCAGTCAAAAAAAGATAGCGATCGACAGCGAGGACACACTCAGATAACCATTGGTGCAGCTTTTCCTCGCTGGAGAAAACTGAGAGAGGAGAAGGAACTGAGGGCAGTGGAGCATTGAACTGTTTTGCTCAGGAGTTGATAGAGGCCAAAAAAAGAACTTAAACACAGCAAATATTGGACTAAAATTGCAGCTTAGTTAAGTGATTCTGTTTCAACTGACAATCTATAATAAATCTGTTTTTAATGCCAACTTCAGGTTTGTCATTAACAATGATAAAAGGCACTGTTATTATATTATTAACAGTGATGAAACCCACACTCCAGACTTCAAAACAGCCCTCAGAAAGCTGACCTCACAGTCACCACAGCTATATGTTTAGTCTGTTCACATGGATGGAAAAGCACGAGTAAAAACTGTGAAGCTAGCATGAGCAATGACGGCCAACATGACTGAACACATCAGCAGGAATTCAAAATTCAAAAGATACAGTCCTGTCCACATTGCGGGTTTGACAGATGATGACTGGGGAGTCACCAGAAGAGAGAGGGAGACAAACTGAAAAGTCAAAACTGCCAATGAAAAGCAGATGAAAAGATCAAAAGTGTATCCCACATTGAAGACATTAAACTGTGTCCCATGTCCCCAAGGCATAGAACCTGAACACAAGCTAAAGATTAAAAAAAAAAAAACAGAAATAAAGAAAGACAGACATAAACTATTTATATGTCTGATTTTTCAAGATACAGCCAACAGGTCAGATAATCTGGGAAGGCAGAGGAGAAGGGAAGATGCAGGGAGAGAAAACAAGGAGTAGTTAGACGCAACAAGCAGGGAACAGACAAAATAAGGAGAGGACACATGTCGAAGAGAGGAGACATGGAGCGGAGGAGAGGGCACAAGGACAGAAGAGGAGAAAACGAGAGAGGAGGGGAGTTGTTGAATGAAAAAAAACAAACAAATAAATCTTTACGAACGGATTAAATTATAAAACAAAAGTCAAAGGGTGACATGCTGTGTGAGATGAGTGACAGTATATATGGATGACAACAGGGACACAAAGATCTAAATGAGTCATTTTATATAATGCAGAAAGAAGATTCTTGTCATTTCACTGAACTACATTCATGTTATTATCCTGGGTCATCACACACAACACACACACACACAACACACACATACGCTCACTAAAATGAGAGTAAGAGTCAGATTACGTCTCTGTATCTTCTCCTTTAAAGCTGCTTAAACTATCTAACACCCACAATCCCACTGTGTGTGTGTGTGTGTGTGTGTGTGTGTGTGTGTGTGTGTGTGTGTGTGTGTGTGGCTGGATAATTTTTATACAATCTATGTGCTGGACAAGCAGAGGAAGTGATGTAACGATCACATTCAGGAAGTCACCCATGTCCTGTTTTGTTACATGATTCGTGCTCTGTCTCTCTCTCCTCGGCTCTCCCTTCTTTCCTTCCCTTGCTTCCCCCTTTTCTTTCCTGCCCCCCCCCCCCTCCCTCCTTTTCACCTTCCTTCTCTTTTCTTTTTGCTGCTCCTTCTGCCTTTTTCCACGTTTTAATATATGAAGCGTGTTAATTTCGACGAACGATGAGGCTAGCAGACAACCTTGACTTCTTTCACTACGCCGGACCCACAGGTGGATTCATGATAATACGCTCAAACATGCAACGGCTGTTGTCTTTATGGTATTAAAAACACAACGCTGTGTCCAAGAAATGTGTTGCATAAAAATGCACGTATGGTTTTCTTCCCCTCTAAAGCTACTTAGGAAAAAAATTTAAGGAGGAAATCAGGGTTCAAGAGGTTAATGGCGAGTATTTCATTCATGTGTCTGTCTCACGCAGTCAGTGTGCCAGTGTGTCTGTCAGAAATGTATTTCTACACACACACACACACACACACACACACACACACAAAAGAGGCCAGCGTTTCCTGTCATTAGGCAGCAAAGCCGTTCTATAATTAGAACATCTGGACGTAAGTAAGTTTAGTGCCAGTGCCCTTACACACACACACACACACACTTGTCCATAAGCATGTAAACACACATACATACACACATAGGCAAACATTTGCAAAAACCATGCAACCGCATAAAGTCACAGCAACCCCCACACACAGACATTAAATACACACACACACACACACGCACGCACGCAACAAAAACTGTACATGCTTCATACATAACTTCGATGTGTTTCAGTCAAAAATGATTTCTTTTGTTGTTGCTTGTTTTATGCAGTTTTGTTAAAAATAAATAAATTAAAAAAACTCACATTAAAGAAAGAAAACAAACAACAGCTTGGAGAGCTAATGGCACGCTAAATGAAGAGAGAGAGAATAGCTCATGTAGACAGAGAGACACAGAGAAAGGGAGGAGGGAGAGACAGAAAAAGTGAGAGAGGGAAAAAACATTAGCAAGTTCAAACATGGTTTACTTGAATCACCCGTGTTATGTGTGTTTTTTTTTGAGCAGAGTTTAGAGCCTACAGAGGCCTTTCCAAAAAGAGAGATTAATATTGATAATAAGAAGGCTGTTCCTTTTTGTTTTGTTTCCCCCCCCCCTCCATCTCTGTGGTGGAGGAAGAATAAGCGGCACAGGCGATTCCTTTGACAAACACCCTCGTCTCTCCACACAGGCCCATGTGAAGCCGAGCCAACTGTGGCTTAGATCTCTACACACCATCACAACCAGAGGAACAAAAGGAAACTCAAAAAAAAAAAAAAAAATCTGTGTGCAAACTGGTTGGAAGCTAAAAAGCAGCAGAGTTAGCAAAACTTTTATAAAGACTAAGTGAGAACAATTCAGATGAAGGCGTAGAGCCAAAGGCTGGCTGGAAACTAGTTGTAAGCAGAATGAAAAAAAAAAAAAAGGGAAACAGGGTTTATTGAAGTAGCACTGATTTAATAGTGACATGATTGTGGAGTAATGACTGGGACGTTTCATGTCTTCAGTAGCTGGAAGTTAGCAAAACTGTGGTAGTCCAAATTTGAATTAGTGGCACTATTTATGTTCAGGTTTTGTTTATGTTTTAGATGCTACGCTGTGGGCATTTCTCATGGAGGCACTACACTGCCCCCGCTTCACCGCCTACATGCATGCTACGTACAACTCAAGCCAAGAAAACTTAACTTCAAACATTTAGGGCTCATCACCTAAAACTACAAATAAGCACAATGATGCATACGGTAGGTAGATTTCTACATTTAGTCCTTAATTCATTTGTTTTATATATTTTAAACTCATTGCATTTTTGTCTATGTAAATATTTTTGTAAAGTTTGTGTAAATCTGTGTTGGGTTTTAATTTACGTAATGTGTTGTTTATCAGCTCATGGTTGAAAAATTGTGTTTTATTTGTTTTATTGTTTTATTTGTGCTATTCAGGACAATCTCTTGTAAAAGAGACTGTGTCTCAATGGGACATTTGTTGTTTAAATAAAGTTTTACATTAACATCATTCCAAGCAAGTTTTCAATGAAGTTCTGATGTGATGTAAATCACGTATTGGGATTTCTACAGCAGCTCAGGGGTAGTGGGTAGGCAGTATTTTCATGGAAGGATGCGTCCTCACTTCCTGTACCTCAGTGGTCTGTAGGAGTAGCCACTTATACCTGCGATAATAGCAACTGAAATTACATTAAATAAACCAAGTTTACATTGTGCGTCAAAGTAAAAAATACAAGTTAAAAATATTTTAAAGCACTCCCTTGTAGAAAACATCTGCATCACCCCTTATGTTTCTATGGGGTTGTTGTTGGATTCCCCCCTGAATAGACTCAGTAAACGCAACCACAGACAAGTCAGAAAGACTGGTGGACAGCAAGGCAGTGGGACAGACAGGCAGTGTTTCACATGAGTTTTTTTTTTTTTGCCAAACTGAGTCTCTGGGTAGATTTGTGTTTGACAATTCAATTAAGGCTTCTCTCTCTCTGTGGAGGTTTCTGTGTTTGTTGGCTGTATAAAACTCTATCTCATAGACACCTGCCAGCTTAGAGCTAATGCAAGCAGGGGGACGAGTGAGCTTAATCATACAGAAAGAGAGAGAATGAGAGAGACAGAGAGAGGAGCGGAGAGGTTTTTTAAAACTGGAGAAAGTCCAGTGGGTTGGAGGAGGAGAAGCGAAACGGTCTCTCAACAAGTGCAGAGGAGCCTAGAAAGCAAGTCAGGAAACAGTTGTGCTGCGTTGAACAAGCTCATAGAATTGTACCTTGACATCTGCTTTTAATTAGCGGGGAAAATAAAAAGACAGCACTCCTTCTTGTTTTCCTCCTTTTCCCTCTCTTTTCTTCTATCAGCAGTGGCAAAGTGACTAATTCCTCCCTCCATCCCTCCTTCTATGAATGCAGAAAAACAAGTGGCTCCTCCCTGTTTGCTGTCTCTTCCACCCCTCCCTAACTGATTACAATGCAGAAAAAAGGAACAAACTCTGTAAACTTCATATTTGGCCTTTGTTGTCTCATTGCAGCAGTCCCATGATGCTACTGCATAATTGGCAAGCGTGGCTCTTTTCCACACATTTGTACCGAAATTCACCTGCTGGGCGCATAAGTTTCACTCTGGGTGTGGGATTATGGTCACTTAGTTGCCGGGTGGTGCGTAAAATCTGTGATTTTTTTCCGAGAGCAAGATGAAAAGATCTGTAATACTTTCATAACTTTATGTCAAACAAAGAGCTATAGCCAAAAAACGTTCCATTTAGCTTAGCATAAAGACTGGAAAAAATGGCGAAACAGCTAGCTTAGCATTCTCCAAAGCTCAAAAACACACTCATCAGAAGCTCTGAAGCTCACTAATAACATGTTCTATTTTATTTTTTTAATCTGTCCACAGACATAAGTGTAAAATTGACACATTGTGGTTTCACAGAGAGTTAACTGGCAGAACTGTCTCTCTCCCAGTGAAGGTGAGTCTCCAGGAAGTTACTGCCCCTGACCGCAGGTTGCCAAGAAATAGATGTGTTTACCATTTACGAAGAGACAAACGTGCACTCAGAGTAGAAATGTCAGGTCCCCGCCCTAATGTCAGGATAGCTTGGACATTTTCAGGAGAAATAAAGCTACTGGTATAACTGCTTTTTAGCTATGATAGCTAACATGGAATTCCAGTGAAGAAGCTAGTAGCAATGATAGCATTAACTGAGACTATACACAAAATTACTTCTCCAGGCCATGAGAACTGACCCGTTCCTGTCACAGGCTGTCTCAGTCTCTCCTGCCCAGCCACATTCATAATTCCCCAGGCCCCATTCATTGCCGTTTTCCATCCATCCACCAGATGCCCTTAGACTTTCCGTTTCACCTGACTGCCCACCCATCTTTACACCGCTCCCACTTCCCTCATCTGCTCTGCAGTTGCTTGTCCTTTCCCCCGCCCACCTCTCAGTTCATTCCCCAACCAGATCATCAAAGTTGCCATTTATCTCATCCTACTGCTTTCTAGCTAGAACCGGCACCTGACCCCATATCTGTGCCTGAACCTGAACCCACCCCTGCCTACCTATAGCTGCCTGTAAGCCTTCATTTTTCACTAAATCACTAAATTAAGCCTGTCATATTTGGGCCCAGTTTTATAGAGAGAACACGCCACTCAATCACATCCTCAATACAACTCTATGGGGGAAAGCCCGTACCAGTAAAGATGGCGGTTATCCTGCCCCTCCCGCTAGAAAGCCAATAATCTGCTTTTAACAGTCAAAGCGGGAATCATATTTCAGCCAATCGTGTGGTTCCACTGATGTAAGGGTCTGTTTTAGTATAGTATAAGTATAGCCGTCTGTGAAAAACGCCTTCTAAACCTTTTTTTGGGACAAAGTTGTCAAAATTTTTAAGTGATTGTTATTTTTATTCATGTAGTTTTTATGTCCCGGTAAACAGTAGAAGTGCAGGTCTGGCTTACTCCTCATTCGTGCAGATAGGAGCCTGGTCTTGTTTGTCCGAAATAGCTTTGCCAAGATGGTTGCCAAGCGGCGTGACTTACTCACGCTCACAAGCCGTGACGATCCCAACCCAAAAGCACAGAAGCTCACTTCACACATATAACGTTAGCATATAAAGTAAAATTAGCATACACTGTCTGATCTTTCTGCTGCGGCAACGGTTAAGAGCACTGAACCCCCCCTCATTCTAGATGTTCTCGTAACAATGTCAGCATGTATGAAAACCCTGCTGTTTGCTCAAACGATACCAGACACTCGATATATTCCAGATGTATTATGTTCTGGGTAAAGCTTGAAATAAGATGACTGCAGTGTATACAGACTCATCAGATGTCCCGCTCCACATTTCATCTATCCAGATCTTCAGCCCACGCTCTTCACCTCTTCACCACCACCACCGGTGTCTAGACTCCTGTACTCCTGATTCCTGTCCAAAAATGCTTGGATGGAGTCATTTCAAGGTTCGCAGAAGTCCTCATATGTCCTCCCATTTCAATGTTGAGGAAACTCAACTGTGAGCTGTGTGTCGGTGCTTGTCACGTATGTATTGTTGATAATGAACGCTAACAGCCCTGAAAGCAGCAGGTTCACTTTACCTGGGGCCTCTAATGAAACGTTAGCGTGAGACTTTAAGGTTAAATTTGTCACACTGACACTCTTCATCCTGAATCACACCTTTATCTGATTTCATTAACACTAAAAAACAACCTCTCCTTCTTGTTCTCCTCCGCTCTCCTTTCTTCTCCTCTCTCCCTCACCTCTCTGCCTCACTCCTCGCTGCTCCTCCCCCTCCTTCTCCCTTCATCCCCCGCCCCCGCCCCCCCCCCTCTTTACTTTCTTTCTTCTTCCCTTTTATCTTCCGCCTCTCCGCGCTCTTTCATGGCGTCCTGTCGTCAAGTGTAAACATGACTGAGCGCCGAGCCAGAGGGGTTCGACTCCTATCAGCTCTTCCCCTGCTCTCGTCCTCCAGTCACGCCCCTCCTGCTGATACCGCTGAGGAAGCGGCGAGGTGCGCTCCCAAAATAAGAAATCAGCTGCTGGAAAATGTGACAACTGCTTTTATGAAACAAAAGAGAGACATCTAAAGAGGATCTGGTGCTTATTACAGTAAAAGGAAAGTATTTTTTCAAAACTTTAATAAAACCTGAAACCTGTCTATGTTGATTTTAGGATGCTTTTATTACTCAAATATAGCTGCAGGGCAGTTCATCTCCGTGCATTGTTTTCCAGCCTCTTTTAGCTCGCAGTTTTGGTTTGATGTCGCATTTACTCTACGGTTTATTTTTAAGGGAATAAAGCTGTGGTACACCTGCTGTGCACAACCTGCTCAGCACCAAACAGCAGACAGACAAAGTTAGCGACTAGCTGGTGAACATAGATGTAGCGTTTAGCGGCAAAAGAGATTAGTCCCTCAGGAGTTGGTGGAAACCAAAACAGAACTAAAAGACAGTGAATATTGGACCAGAGGTGGAAATCATTAAAAACCATACTGTGTATTATAAATAACATAATGATATAAAAGCCCCCCTTGACGTCAACTACACACACATGTCCGGTGGTTGAGTACCAAGTTGGAATTGCTTCTGTATTGTG
Source organism: Lepomis macrochirus (assembly GCA_024633595.2). NCBI lineage: Eukaryota > Metazoa > Chordata > Actinopteri > Centrarchiformes > Centrarchidae > Lepomis > Lepomis macrochirus. The sequence goes on along the minus strand of JALXJV020000019.1, from coordinate 4,431,363 downwards.
GAACTCCAGTAATTAGGCTAGCAAGGCAGCTTGTTGGATGGTAAGTAATCCACTATATCCAACAGGGATGAGCCTATGTGTGAACTGATATTATGCTAATACTGTCTACCATCTACCGTTGTGTTGGGTTTTGCTCAATTTGATGTTAAGTGGCAGTTGAATATCTGAGAAAGAGACGTCCTCTGTCCCACATTAAAGCTAAAATACTATGTGGTGGATGCAAGATAATTTCATAATTAGGCCATAATTGGCCAGATAAAATCAGTGCACCAAAATGCCAAGTATAAAAAGTCCCCATATTAAGGCAATTTGGTAACATCTTTAAAGTAATTGGAGTTTATGAACATACTATACAAATATGCCTTCAAAAATAGCTCCCCAAACTGATGTGTAAATTAGCTAACATGTTAGCCAAAACAGCTTCATAAGGTTTTGTGTTTCCTGCTTGTTCCCAAGTGGCCAAAAACATTAACGTGCAGCTTTAAATCTCAGTTACAATCTCACATTCACTGTTTTATTTTCTTGTTTTGTCCATATTGTCTATTTTGTGGTGTCAAAATTTGGCTTGATGTATATTAGCTTAACTTTACACTTATTTCCCCAGTGCATTGGTTTGTTTGGTCTGTTGCACTAGTTATTGCACTACTTTTTATGCTACCAAACCACACATGCCGTTACATAATTTATTGTACATCTCTACAATATCCTCTTGAAACAGATAACAAAATATTAGGTTTTTCTGGATTATTTCACCTCAGACTGAAGCAGGAGTGAGACATTGGTCTGAAAAGTGCAGATAAATCTGCTGCTGCTGCTGCTGCTGCTGTAGTGGCTACCACAGTCTGACATGATAAATTTGGGTGTCGTGAATCTTTGCGGTTGGGATGGGATTAAAAATAGCCGCACACGCACACACACACATGCACCTGTACAGGAAGAGCCCTGTGCATTAGTTATGTAGCAGTTGGTTTGTGGCGATGAGGGGGGAAGTGAGAGCGGGGCTCAGGTGAATTCCATCAGCTCAGGTCCAACCCGCTAATAACAGATGACCTCCGAAACCAACGCAGCACTAGAAACCATTTACTGAGAAATCAGTCACTTTCTGTGAAGAAAGAGACAACTTACAACCGGCACATCTAGAAGTTTCACAGCAGCTGATTCAGACTGCTTCCTCCTTCACTTCACTTTTATTCCTTCTGATGCAGACAGTGAGGCATCAATACTGAAAATGTAAGTCTGATGCTCAGCGGTTTCTTGCTGTTCTAGCAAAGAAGTCTCATGCTATACTCACGTTAGTGAAAAAGACTTGACAGCAGTGTTCCAGACAGCTTACAAATAAGACACTGTGTTTACACCACCAAAACCAAGTGATCTCTGTGAGGCTGTACATGTTAACATTTGCTAATTAGCTTTAAACGCAAAATACAAACGAGGCTTTAAAATTTGGTGCAAATAAAGGTGTCATCAAAGTTATTACAATGCAGGAGGGGAACATGGGTATTTGTAACAAATTTCATGACATCCTGTAGTTGTGGAGACATTTCTTTTAAAACTCAATCATCTAGGAACCATGGATGTCTGTAGCAACATTATGTTCTGGATAAAGCAGGGCAGATACTGTGTTAACTCACACTACTTGTTTTGATCTTTTACACTCACACTGTACGGAAGATGGACATGTCTGACAAGAAATAGAGGGAAAGTCAGCGTTAATTTCTGCAATTCTATTGTGAACGCAAAGTAAAAATAAAAAAAGACAAAAACGGAGCTGCCAATGTGTGGAAGGCAATATGTTCTGCAGCGAGTGACGTTTTCCCCTTCACCTAACCCTAACCCTAACCCTAGTCTCTCAAGACTACATTTTTAGCCGCAACATTTAAAATATTACTCCAAAAACACTGAGCCAAGCTTGCAACAGGTTGTCTGTGAAGATTCTCAGTCATCCATGTCATAGGTAAATAAAAGTTAAAATCAAGGGCAACTGGACTTGGTTGAAAATACTTCAACCTTCAACCAAGTCTAGTTGCCTTTGATTTTAACCTTCCTTGGAAAGCTCACAACAGATTATAGGTATATAATCAGAAGGTATAGGTATATAATAGGTATTTTGCCAGTAGCCATTAGGGAAATCAGACCGTGCAACTGCTGAAATTTCAAGACAGCTGACCAAAATACCCCAAACCATCTGGCATAAATTTGGTCCGATTCTAAAATTAGTCAGGGGTGACTAATTTGTGCCTAAAATCTGGCCAAATCCAAACAGTGTCTGCAGGGCTCAAGTGGAAACTTTGACCTCATAGTTGCGCTACATGAAAAGCAGATCACCGAAGACCTGGGATTCTTCCTCTTGGGACCATATTTGTCTGTACAAAATGTTATGGCAATCGAAACAATCTAACTGACATCTCAATCCCTAGGGCCAAGCGTGGCTCAAAATAGAAATCATTTACAAAATCATTTTAATGAAGTATGCCACCATGATACTTGAAACATAACACTGTGTTCTGATATAGAAAAAATGGACCCGCAAGAGGGAATACCAAAACATGCATCAGGATAGTTTGTCATTCTCCAATTCGTTATTTTTTTATGAGCAACACACAAGAATGCACCATTACTTTGTCCATCAGTAAATCTATAATACCTGAGCAGGTAGTGGTTTCAGCATCTTGCTCAAGGACACTCTGACAGAAAGAAGATGGATGTTGCTGGACACAGTGGGTGATCCAGGGATCAAACATCTGACCTTCTAGTTACAGGACAGTTTATCTACCAGCAGGTCACCAGTCACCAGCCTGCCATCTGTACTACAGACGGCCTGAGAGGTTTGGGTGTGTTGTACACTTACAGGAAAAACAGAGCATTTAGACTAGTTTCAGCATTCATTTAGATCTGTTTTTATATCTGCAGACTGTCATGACTGATACCAACGAGCACATAAAGACACAGAACATCAGATGACTAAGGCTCACTCTGTGTGGTTAACAAAGTACTAACACTGCTAATTTTGGCAACACACTCTTTCAACACACACACACACACACAGTGATTGTAAGCGAGACTGAAACTAATGTGTTTGTGTGTTTCTCTCTTCCAGTAATTATTTAGAAACCTGTCAACAGAGATGTGAACAGGGAGAAGCTGCACCTCCTCTTCTCCTGCGCTACATGTCATGTTGGTGTCCACAAAAGTATGTGGAAACCAACACATTACGACCTTGTGCGGCCACTGAATATCTTATCCCGGCATCACGGGCGTTGATCTGCTGCTGTAAGAGCCTCCACTCTTCTGGTTCTGGGCTTTCTACAAGATGTTGATGAACCTGGCGGCATGGATTTGTTTTAGCCACAAGATTGCTAGTAAGGCCAACAATGGTGTTGGCTCACAGCCAGAATCCCAGTTGATCCCAAAGATGTTTAATGGAGTTGAGGTCAGGGCGCTGCGCAGGCCAGTCAAGTTCTTCCACTCAAACTGGGAATGAAATTTCTTTATGGAGCTGGCTTTGTGCATGTGGTCATTGTCACGTTGAAACAGGAAAGGGCCAAACAATACACTGTTGTTTATTATGTCATTTTAAGATGAAGAATTAACATTTACCCTCATTTGAACTAAGGGAGCTGGACCAAACCAGGAAATACAGGTCCAGACCAAAACTTATGTAGTATACAGTAGTATGTTGTAGAAGAAAATGTAAAAACTAATAGTAACTCCTTCTAATTATTTAGCTGAAAGGATTAGTCAACTAATCAATTAGACAAATGTTTATTATCTTTGAAGTTTAAATGCATTTCCTCATCCAAGCTTTTTGTGGCTTTTCTTGGTCTTACGCGAAATTAAATTAAATACCTTTGGTTTTTGACTTTTGGTCAGGTAAAACAAGCAATCTGAAGATGTCATGTTTGGTTTTAGAAAAGTATGTTGAGCAAATTTCACTCCTTTTTTTAGACCAAACAATTGAGAAATGAATTGGCAGATTCATCAATAATTAAAAAAATAATTGTTACCCCCCAAAACTAACAAACCTTTTATAATAAACATGACAAAATCGGTCATCATGTGTATTGACAGAAGTAACAGCTACAATACAGCATGTAAATGACATTAGCTTGATCACAACATCTTTAACTTAGTATCATTTTACTATCATGCATTGTTCAATTTACCAGGAACTCACTCGTCTATAAATTCTGTGTACATTTCCACGTCATGACTTCAAAGTCTGGGGGAAAAAATGTCTCTACTTCCTGTTTCCACTTGTTGCATCGGTTCACTTAACCTGCTGACTCAAATATGTAAATCCAGAAAACTGCAACATTACAGTGAATAGAAAATTACATGAGGTGCATATTAGTTTAAGTCTTTCTTTTTGTTAAACACACAGTAAATAAAAAGTTATTTATTATATTTGTTATATTTGGTATTTTCCAAATTCTGAGAAGAATTTACATGTTAGTGCTTGCTTAGTCCCCCCGTTTTCTCCCCTGTTACCAACAGCGACCGTTAACAGTGGGGGGAGAGGTTCATCGTGGGACTGCCACCTGGATGGCACCTCCTATTCTGGAAACAAGGAGTGAGAAGCCGCTAACGAGTTAGCATGTCTGCATGGGTGGAAGGCTGCAGGGACACACTCAGACACAGTCAGGTGCACAAACACACACACACACACACACAGTGAGACACCCACAGACACACATCCAGAGTGACTGACACACAGACAGAACTGGCAAAATGCACAGACATGGTAAACATTATGAAATGGTCGTAGTTTGGTTAATTTTGGGCAACAAAAACACCTGGTTAAAGTCACATAACCGTTATTTCATTTAAAATATGTCACAAATGACGCTCCTTCACGCAGAACCTCTATCTCCTTAGTGAAAGTCCTGAGTTTACTTGACACATCCATCCAACCACCCTATCACCCTCCTCACACTGGCTTTCAACTACATCACCTGACTGCTTCTGCCACTAGAGATCACAGGCGTAACAAAAAACGTATATGGGTCATCATAAGCTACATAATAATCAACCAGTACAGCTTTTTCTCTGGTGAGGACGGGCTGCACAGACAGCAACATTGCAGGTTGAACAGGTGGTTCATTGACTGAAATACTCCACCAGCTGCCGACTTTAGTGAAATTCTGAAATCACGTTCTGACCTGTCACTCTGTTTTCACTCTGAGCTCGCCTCATGTTACAAATTCCTCCTGGATAGACCACCTTGGCTGATAAGGGTGTATTTAAAGGAATACTGAAAAACTATGAAAACACTGAACTCCTGTAGGATTGGAAGGCTGGGTCTGAAAAGTCCCACAGCTAACAGCTATCACTGCAGCATAAGCCACTTTTCTTGAATTTCCACCCACATTTTTAACAGAAGATGGCTAAACGGATGGCTAAAGATGGAGCTTCGGACCGCCAGGAGACAGAGCTTTTAAAATCCATGTGTGTCACTTTGTGGTACATTAAACAAAAAAAACAAATGTCTTGCTAAACTAAAAAATATGTTTGATATTACAATAACAGTATGTTTCTCACGCATCGGTACGTAATGTCTCATTTCTCATTTATTAATAAACTATCCTTGTTTACAACTGGAAGATCTCAGTGACCATAAAGCTGGAGTAGGTAAAGTCGGCGAAACTAGCAAGAGACTGCTAGATTTTAAAAGTATCCAACTAAACAAAAAATTGTGTGCGGGCAGGCAGGTATGCGTGTAGGCCAGCCATTCCTACTGTGTGAAATGATTGACCATGCTAATTGCAGTCCTGCGACAGCCACAGATAATGGATTAAAAAAATTTGTCTGTCATAGCATTTGAGTTATTGATTGCTGTTTGGATGTAAAGACAATTTCAAGAAATTCCCTCCGGGGTGTTTCACCACTGGTCGCACAACATGGGGAATGTTTTTAAGAGTGGTTCTTGCTTTGTATCGTGCACGTAAAAGACGCAAACAAGCATGCAGGAAAAAAGATACACAATCCCACTACCAGGTTTACACTGTTCCGCTATATGTCGCATTTGGTGCAATTTGGACACGCGACCTGTTCAGAAATAATAAACTTTGAATAAGCTACAATGCAGCGTGAGCCACTCCGCTCTGCTCTCTGCAACAGCAAAGGCTCATTTGCTCCAAGATAAGATTCTCTGATTAGCCTCTTCCTTCTCAACCTTTTCAGGATTCCAATACAGGTAAGTTCTGCACTTCTGTACTGAGACTACGCAGTATTCCTGTGCATTGACTGTCGTCTTCTCTATTGTCACTATACAGGTTTCTATGAAATACTGATTTATGTAATGTAATTGTTGAAAGAGTTATATTAAGTTCTAACTTTGTATGAAAGATGAAGCGTGTTACAGCATAGCAACAACAATAAAAACAAGTCTGTGTCCTTTTTTTTCAAAGTTATTTTTGTTGGTAGGCAAAGCTTAATTTGGAAACATAGGATTTAGAAGGTGAACATGTGAAAAACGACCATTTGTCTGATAAAATCTCGATGCCTCTACGATGCTTTGTCCTTGTCATATTCTGTATTTGTCTCTTCCTTCAACCTCTAGCTCTAGCTCCTTTCCTATCTAGGTCTCCCACCCCCTCTCTCTCTCTCTGAATAGTTAATCATGCTCTGTTTTTGCTTTATTAAGACTAAATGCAGAGAGCAACAGCTCTGGTTTAAATCTGTGAGGCTGTGACTAAAATCAATAAATAGAAACCGACCTCATCTCTCTCTCTCTCTACCCCAAACCACCCCCCTCCCCCCAACCCACCCCACCCCACCCATCTCCCTACCCCCTCTGTGTTTGCTGCAAAATTGTATCCCATGTCTTTCACTAACTACATTAGAGAGCAATTACAGCTTAATGGCTGTCGAGATCCATTATCGACATTCATCTAACCTTTAAATATTTCAAGATAATACTGCTTTAATTTGTGAAATTTAATGGAGACTCAGAGAGAGAGTTTTCTCTTCTTTTCCCCAGTGATAACTGTCTCTCTTTCTCTACTTCCACCTTTTACACTTTTTCTCCCTCTCTACTTCCTTTTTCCTCTTTTTTCTTTTCCATCCCCTCATATATATGAGAAATCATATAAAAATCTAACCAGAGAAATGCTCTCATACATACAAATGCACAAAGGCAGTATGAAAATAATATCTTTGCCTCTACTGTCTGTGCTGACAGTGAGGAGACTGTAACCTGTGGTGAAAAGTAGACTGCAATAACATTTTTCTCACTTTCTAATGTTGTTGTTCCTCATTTTGTCTGCAGGTCCCTTGGAAACCAGTGAAGAACCCCTGGGACGTCCTCAAAAACCCCTTCTTCTCTAAAAACAGTCTGAAACTGTACAGAGGCAACTTCAGAACTGACTACGAAGATCCAGTTCAACAGGAAAAAAGTCAGTCCCTGCGTCACTTCAAGAGAAATGTCCTTGTGATCGAAACAACAATTTTTTTTTAAACAAATCAATGCAGAGGTGATAAGTATGTGCCTTTTCCTTTGGAACGGAATACATAAATATGTCATATAGTTAGTAAAATGATTTTAAAAACTACCTTTATGATTTGCCTTTACATCCATTGTGAGTGTGTAACATCAATGATGAACACAGACTTGACCAACTGAGAAGAGTGTGCGACCAGTTAGCTTACCTAAAAACTAAGAATCTGGTAGTTAGAGCTAGGGTTAAGCTAACTTTAATAGTAAAACTACAGCAGCCAGTGCAAGGTAATGTTAATGATCAACACTCTGTACTGCTGTTCACTGCACGAACTCTTGTCACAGTAGCCAAAACATTTTAGGTGACACGCTAACGGCTAACAGAGTAAGCTATGGTGAAAGATAGCTGCAGCTAAGTAGACAACTACTCACTGAAGTCTCAGTGTTTTTTAGCTATAGCGTGAAATGTGAGAGAAAAGCGTTGTTGTGTAAAAAAAAAAATGCAAATATCATCCTTTACGACGGAACAGAGAGAGAAACGCTCTGCCCCCACAGGAAAGTATCAGGTGGAGGTGACATAAAGAGAAACAGGATGTATGTTGATGTTATTATGAAGGTGGTGGAAATTTCTCATCACCTGAATTGATCGCTTGAACGAACGTGGACTCGGTTTGAACTCAAGCCGCGCCACTGCTGCTGTTCATGAACCTGATCCTGAGGTAAACTCGCTTATTGTTACCACAGCCTCAATTGTCACATGAAAAGAAGACCACACGCTTGTTTGTAAGTAATTAGTCAGTAGCAATTTCACCTCATGCTAATTTGTTCCTAATTTATTCCAATTAGCTTTACACAATACAGTTCAAATTGTAGACCTACCATAATGACAGTGGTTATATTGATTATTGAATCCATAAATTGTATGAAATCAATAAATCATATCTTCATATGTGTTGTTTTGGCCAACCAACGGTCCAAAACATGATAATATAAAACAGAGAAAACCTGCAAATCCTCACATTGTAGATGACAGAGAGATTGTTTTTCAGCACTAAAACTAAATACTAATAGAAGGAATATCTTTAACTTTCCTCCAGTGATTTAGTATTACCTTCCACAGGCTGCAGCGCATCCCAGAAGCGTCCGCTTGCTCCACAAAGAATATGTGGCACGTCTATTTTATAACAGTGTTGCATCAACCAGCACAGAGCAGATCGAACCGAGCGGGAGAACAGCAGTTTTTAAATTTAACAGCTATGTAGCCTACTTAACCATGGTAGAAGCACAAAAATCAAGGACAAATTACTAAAAACATGTCAGCAAAATCAGGCAAGCAAACTGCTCTGATTCTGAAATGCTGCCTGTGGGATTTGAAGCCGCGCAGAGCGGCGTTGCCAGTAGGACTAGTAGAAGCACAAAAAGAACAAAATAATAGCACGCTAGGGTTGGGCGATGTCTACAAGTCGTCTTATGTGCATGTGTTTACTCGCACAGACTTTACTCAGTTGGTAGCCTACAAATCACAGTGGGAATTTTACAAGCACAGACCAGGTAAAGCAGCAGTGAACACACAGGGTGCAGATGTTGGTTTCGGTTGCTGCGTCATTAAAAAGCCCACAAGCGGCTCACCTGCTGCCGCGATACGGAAAAAAGAAGAGTTCTGTGTCTTTTAAGTGACTTTATAAAACGTACTGCTGATGGAGAAAGTGGAGCAAACGGGCGAGGGGGGAGACAGAGAGAGGCGGGTCAAGCTGGTGTGTTTACCTGAGGTGTTGGCCTCTTGTGTGTCTGTGTGTCTTGAGTGTGGGGAGAAGTTAGGTCAGAGAAAGGTGCGAAGCATATTCAAAATTTATAATAATAATGTTGGTGGTGATTAAAACCTGCTTTCACATGGCGCTATTAGGTGAAAAATTTTGGTTCTTTTTTTTGTCAGGGGGCCGGGTTTTACAATCACAGTGCCTGTTTAACCATCGGCCGTCTGTCAGTCATCGTCGACGGTGCATCGATGATCGCATCGTCTATCAGCCAGCACATTGTTGGCGTGTTGTAGGGCTGCTACAACACGCAAAAAGTTTGAAAAGTTTTCATGAAAAGTTTTTCTACCCAAACACATACACACACTAACACAATACATGAAAAAGTGTTCCAGTGGTGTGATAAGTAAAACATTCCCACACAGACGACACACTGAGTCTGTTTAAGTCTGTAGAGAGAATATGTGTCGGCCTCAGAAGAGTGAGAATGCAGCTCGTTAAGAAAACAGGTAAACATTTTCAGTGCTAATTTGCTCCAGTTTGTTTGCCATCAGGCCAATTTGTATTGTTGCAAACCAAACTCCACATCCTACCTCACATGAGATTTATAAAGTGTGGCTGAAAACAGCAGCAATCCAATTAATTCACACTTTACACGCTACACATGTGTGTGAAAGTTTTTCATCCTCTGAGAGCCTGCTGTTATTTTACTGGGCTGTAGTTATTTTTAACATGTCCACAGCCAGAAAAGTGCTGCAGAAATAATTTATAGGACGGCATTTTTTTTTGTCATTGTTGTAGGGATTATAGGCGCTGTTCAGTGCCAGAAGCTGTAATGAATGCAATGACACTTTTTCTGACAAATTTTCACAAAGTTCTGAACATTTGTCTTAAATCAGGAGGAAACTGGAAGAGGGCAATGAAAAATGTGAGTCTCCTTTGAAAACTGGGAGGGTTAGCAAGTATCAGCTAACCTCTGGGACTTCCATCTTTACCACCGCACAATAGCATGCTATGTTTAACATATTTTTCTTTTGTGCATGCAGGTCTCTTTCAGGCCATGTCCATGTGACACATTTTTAAAAAAAAATGTAAACAGTCAATCAAAAAATCAGATCAGGGCAATAAATAAGTGTGAATGTAGCCTAAGAACACAGGCACAGGTCCCAAAAGAGACAGGAGCATCTGCAGCTTTCAGACAGAGGCTGAAATGAAGGCCTACATGAAGAGCCAGTATAATAGGTCCCCTTTAAGACTGTTGAACTTAAATCTGAGCTGCGCTGACATGCACAGCCAATTGCTGTGGACAACTGCTTGATCTGCATGATGGCTGAAAAACTAATTATGCCCATTGGCCTTATATTGACACCAGCCAAATATTAGTGAAAAATCAGCATGCAGATGAAGCTACCAGGTTTGTTACAATGACACTGTCTGAGTCTATGAAACTTGACACTACTGCTAGAAACATTGCCATTGTAGCTAAAATGGCCACAAATGGGATTGTAGGTCATTTGACACACAATGGCACAAAAATACTTCTTTCCAACGCAATGATTACAGAAGAAACTGCTGTACAACGATGAATACATTTTTCCAAAGGTCACAAACAATCTGAATTGAATCCTTATTGGAAAGGGCTGATCCAGACAGGGAAGCTACTGCGTGATCCTTGCATTCAAGTTTCCAAACTGTTCCCCTGGTGGTGTAGCAGCAGTGCAGTGTGCATGCTACGCTTGGAGAAGAGATTGGTTTACAAAAAGTACAAGTGTATTGGCAGGGTCTGTCATACACACAGGGAATGGTTAGTTAATCAAACACAGACATGCACACTTTAACACACACACACACACACATACACACACCAGGGACTCCAGAAGTTTCAGGGACCAGATGTCAGAAGGGCAGAGCGTGACACTTGACTAAGAACAGGCCTCACCGGAGAGTGCGTGTGGAGTCAAAAGCCGCTGCACTCTATAACTTCATTGATCTCAAGAAAACACACAGACACTTGCACGCAAACACACACACACACACACACACACACACACACACACACACACACACACACACACACACACACACACACTAAAGTGAAGGCTTCCCCTTTGAAAACCACATAATACATGTCTGGGCACGCACGAAGGAGAGCTCTGCTGCTCTGTCTAAACACATTAAAGCACGTCCGTGTGCGTGTGTGTTTGTATTCGACGGTTCAAAACGACAGCAACAGCAATCATCTAAAGACAAAACTGAATTAAGTTCCTAACAGACTGCCAGTCTTCCTGAAGGTTACAACACTGACTCCATACATGTTGTATTTTGGTAGTTTTGGTTTCATTCATGTATGCTTGTGAGGACACCAACTACAACACAGGTCTGGCATTATAAATGAAATAAACACTGATTGCGATTCCAGTGATGCAAAAAGCATTTTCCCCATAGGTCGCCATTATTCAAGAGACATCTGTCATACTGTTGACAGGACACCTCCAGCTGCAAACAAGGTCAGTTACATTGCACTTATGCACAAGTGAAGAGTGTGGCACAACGGTACAGACAACCAGGAAGATGAAAACTTCTTTGGCTAATGCGCTAGGTGGCTAAAGTTCATTTAAATGATTGGGCCCCATCTTGGGAGTACAGCATCCATTTCTCATAATACATCAGTGACATTGACCTACTACCTACATACTACTATAACCTACATACTACTGTGAGCCCCAGGCTTATATAATGGACGTTTATGTAGCGCTGCAGTAAGCTGATGTAGGAGGTAGGAATGTTCCAATTAGGGTTGGGCCGATGGATGATGCCATCGTCCATCGGTGATGGGTGACAGATGGTCGATGGTTAAGCAGGCACAGTGGTTGTAAAACGCCGCCCCCTGGCAAAGAAAATAAGACGACCGCTATCTCCACGCATGTGTGCCCCATGCCACCGGTCATCCCGATGTTTCAATGAAGACATCGTCCGATGGAAATTTTGTAGACATCGCCCAGCCCCAGTTCCAATAAAGATGGAGAAGACGGATGCAGTTAACGTAATAATCTGGATCCAAATTCCAAATGGATCTACAGTACAGGTTCATCTTACCTGTTAAATGCCAATTTTACATTTGAATTTGTTTATGGTGTTTTTCCAAATTGGTGGCATAGCTGCAAAACAGGGTGTGAGTTTGACTAAAAGTAGAGAGAGTGCACATGTGACTGTGTGTGTGTGTGTTTGTGCATGGCTGTCAGCTTCTATAACTGCAGTCATTACATTAACAGCAAACAGAACCTGCAGCTTCACATTTCACATTGTTACTATTAAGAGAACTGCCGTCTGGTCTACACACTACAACACACACACACACACACACACGCACAGAAAGTACAAATGAGTGCTGAAAAAAAAAATGCACTGATGTAAGCGCATAAAGGCACACACAAAGACAAAACAATCACAGTGGAAATGTATAATTCTTATGCTGTGTTATGTGGTTGGAAGAGACTTGGGGAAAGCAGGAAGGAAGTGAACCAGCAGTGGAGAACGAAACAAATAACTAGCAGATTCAGGAAAGCTACACTTTAGCATAACCTTTGGCCCAGCTGACTGATTTAAAAAATGTACACAAGAGACTGACTGAGTCACAGAGCAGTGATGGTTGTGTTTCAGTGCTAGTGCAGGATCCTGCAGGACACGCACGTTGCAGGCATCATCATAATCATATGAAAATCTGAAAGGCTGTTATTACTGTCCTTTACCATGTATGTAAGGACACCATGTTCCTGTAACCTGTGACTTTAAATGTGGTACCAAGTTTCAGTTTCAGTTCAGCTCTCTCACTCTGTTCCTCAGCCATTCACTGACTCACTCTTTTAGTGCTTTCAATTCAGGTCCTCTACAGAGGCTTATTAAACAGCTGATTAGCATTTCTGTAAATTGTTTTCTCTGCATGACGATAGAAAATCATGCATGAGCCCACCAGAGTTGCCTAACAAAAAAACAGTGGTATATGCTTTGGTTGGCCAATAAGTGACATGGAATTGTGACGTAAAAGTGACACAATCTTTAAGTCATTTAGAAACAATGTTTCAGTTATAAAGTTTGTTCACCAGAGGTCATAAACACATTTTCTTCAGCTGTAAAATATCCCAATCTTGGCCACAATTAACAAAATTCTCATATTTCCCCTCACTGTATGCCTTTTTGTCCCTCAGATCCCTTTCCCTTCATCAGCTGGATGTGAACAATATGCTGTGCATAGTCGCTGACATTATTTTCAGATGCCACATATTTCTTAGAGAATTCTATGGTGGAGAGGGGATCCAGCTACACTGTGGAGGTTTTTGCGGGGCACGAGGTCCAACAAGGTTTAGGTAGGGGTCGGCTACACCAAATTTAAAAAGTATTTATTTTAAATAAATACAAATATAATAAATAAATAAATATAAATGCTGCCGTTTTGAAGCCTCGAGTTTGGCTGATAGGTCTCCCCCATCTTGAGTTTTTTCAACCAGGAAAAGCCTGTAAGTGCCAGATCTGGACTGCTAGTAAGAGCCTTTCTGGACATGCGCAAAATCTGTTCTCTCAGTCAAAGAAGGTTACCGCAAATCTGCCTATTCAAAATGATCCAACTAAATCTTTCATATTGAGATAACAATGTTTTTTAATCACTGGAGATTTAACTGTTCACTATGGTGTAATATGACTATGCTTTAGATATTAAAAACCTTTTTCAACAGCACATTTTTAATTTTTAACAATGACAAATCACAAAGGAGGCTAACCCTAGCTGCTAGCACAGCCGTAGGGTTAGCCGGTCGACATGCATACAATCGCTGACTTAGGTTTAGGCACACACCCTGATGGTTAGTGATAGGATAAGATGCTTATTGCTACCTAGCTAGCCTCTAGCGCTTCTGGTCTAGACAGGGCATCTCATTCAGACGAACCCAGAGGCGTTTCATACGGACGCCAAAGGGTACCTTTTGCATCAAATAACTCTAATAAAGCATAAAATTTGATGTCCTGAGATGAGAACAGACAACAACACGCAAATAATTATGAACAGGCACATTTGCCGTAGCCTTCTTTGACAGACAGGATTCCATTTGCACATGTGAAGAACTGCTCTTGCTGGCGGTACGAATATGGCACTGACAGTGCCCGGAAGTGACAATACGGCGGATCTAACAGCGCGTGGTGCTAGCTAGCATGCTTAGCTAGGTACATCTGAAGCTCACGTTAACTGTCATTTTAACAGGGCTGATAATTTTGTCTATGTTGTCTAGCGAACAACAGCCTTAAAACTAAGTGTACTCACCAGAGAAAGTGAACAGCCAACTCCTAATAAACTTTTTCAAAGGCGCAGGTTAAATTTCCACAGTGCCGTAGGTACGAGTCGGCTCTAGCTGGATTGATAGGTGGCCATGGTAACAACTTGTCAATCACAGATAATCCCAACCTGAAACATACTCTGCTTTGTGGTCTATTTTTTTTAAAAATGGGACCATTATTTACTAAACATTTTGTATGAAGAAGACTTGAAACTAGCAACTGAGATGATAAACTCATTATGAAAGTGTTTACTGAGGTAATTACTCAGCTGAAAAGTAGGGTCATTTTACCATTATTTCTAATGGAGCCAGACTTCTTTTTGCAACTAGAAGAGTCGCCCCCTGCTGGCAGGTTTCAGGGACTTCCGCGTTCGCATCAGATCGCCGACCGGAAGCTTCCCGCTTGACACAAACACATTTCAAACTTGCTCTGGAACAAATTAGAAAGAGCTGAGTAAATGTGGAGCGGGGCTGGGGGGGTAGACCTGAGCATGAGTCGTGTTTGAGACGGAGAACAGTCACTACTTGTTTTATTGCCTCATGATGAACACCTGCAACAACTGAGGACGAGAAGAAGAAAAAATGTTGAGGGCAGACAAAAGGCTTACATCTCAGAAAAAGAGAGAGAGAGAGAGAGAGAGAGAGACAGGGAGGGAGTGTTGGAACGCCTGTGTGTGTGTGTGTGTGGGTGGAGGGGGGAGGAGAGGAGGAGCTGTCTCAGGTTACATTCTTACAGACAAGCTGAAGCTGCCAAATGAGACCGTCTGTGCACACACACGTCTACATATAGGATGGTAGCTTAAAAAAAAAGTCTACTTAAGGCACCTGAAGACGCCATACGGACAAAAGTATATGGACACCTTTCTCCACATACTTGATGTACTTTTTATTTGTGTTTTTTTTTCGGATGGTTTGGGGCCTTAACATCCTGTGAAGGGACATCTTAATGCTGCAACGATATTTTAGCCAGAAGGGTGCTTTCAGCTTTGTGGCAGCAGTTTCTGGAACAGCTGGAAACTCTCCAAAGTTGTCTGATTAAAATGTTGTACCTTGTTTGTTGAAGAGGTAGAGCAAGAAATGTGAGAAAACTTTTAGCAGCAGATAGGATTGGATCTGTTGACCACCGACCACTTGGCATGGTGACTCAGTGCTGAAAAAGTCACCAATCCATCCTGTAGTCACGAGGGCTTTGCTGACTGTAGAGTTAGGACATAGCTCAAACATGTCTACTTCACTACAAGGACATGACTTTTGAGATTGTTGGTCAAAAAACAGCTCCAGTGCTAACTGCTGCTTAAAAACACAATGTCTCATTTTCGCATTTTCTATTTCTGCACCTGTCGATTGAACAAAATACATCGTGTAAATCTGTCACCTGCAGGTCGGTTCAGTCAAATTTTCAATCAAATTTAAATTCCCCCCCTTTGTTTTCTTATATGTTTTGAGCACTATGCTATTCATCCTGGATGTGTCTTTTCCTAGTTCAAGTAAAGGTTGAATTCAAAGTTATGTCTGAAATACAGGGTACATCATATTCCCCAGTAAAGATAAATACAGCCTAAACACTTCTTCATTGAAGGAAACAGTTTATTGAGTAAACAAGGAGTGGAGGACATGTTTTCCTGAAAATATAGCTGTGCCTCATAGTAAAGATTTACTGGCGTGTTCCAGGCATAATTAATTAAAAGGCAACAAGGTGGTTAATTTCAAATTTGGATCAGATTTCACTGTTTAAGTACACTCGCAGACTTATTTTCCGACACATACACACATGCTATAGACCCCTGGTTTGGCCTTGCCTCCCCTCTTACATAGTCACTGAAGCAATTACTTCTGCTTCCTCAGTCCGGACTGAAGTATTTAAAACCTCTGGCCACACCCACAGCCTTCTGTCTGAAAGAGTTACACCAGTGAAAAAACAACAACAAAAAAAGAAACCCCCCTGGAGTCCCCCATATGTACATCTTTAGTGTATGTTTAATCGGCTGATTTTTTGAAAAATGGTTTGCAATCTTCAATCACGAAAAAGGCAGTAAAGGCGCAGGAGCAATAAGGAAAAAAACAACCAGTTTGAACTCAGATGTTTTGAACCCCCATGAAGACCTCCCAAAAGTAATCTAGAGGTAATCTACACCAGCCATAACATTATGATCGCTGACAGGTGATGTGAATAACACGGATTAACTTGTTACCATGCCACCTGTCATGGTGGGTGGGATATATTAAGCAGCAAGCGAACCTTGTGTCCTCATAGTTGAACACCGCAAAAAGCTATATTGATTATTATATAGCTTATTATGAACCATTTGTGCATTGTTTGTTGGGCTATGACCTCTAGTGGCAGAAGAAGTTACGCGATCCAGTATGAAGAGCAACAAAGTGCGTGTCAGGAACTGTGGCTGGGGTGGATGGATGGATGAGTAAAGTAAACACAAGACTTTCACTCAGGAGACCGAAGTTCAAGTCCTGGGTGGAATAAAGTCAAAGGTGACGTAACGTTTTCAAGACGAATAACGTTACTTACTTCACGTGACCTAAACCTAATCAAACTACGACCGTCTCACAATGTTTACCACATGTTAAACGTTACGTGACTGAGGTCACGTGACTTATGTAACATACTTAGGTAGGTACTTTAGACAAGTCGCTGGACTGGTACTAGCCAACACTCTTACATGTCGTTTTGGAACACTAGACAATTGACCTATTATGTTGTTCAGGTATGAGGACATGTTGTTTGCTGTTTTCCCTGGTTTGGGCTAGAGACACTAAATCCAGTGACGGGAAATCATAATGCTAAAGCATACAAATATATTTAGTTAAGTACAATTTAACCTTATTAATGCTCCAAACTACTGTGGAAAGCCCTAAAGAGAGAAAGCTGTTATACCAGATTAATTTCTGTGGTTGTGGAATGACATGTTCAACTGCGTACTATTGCACATTCAAGTACAAGTTTCATTTCTTCCAACCATTGACTTCTGGTTTGTCGATTAGCAAGCATGCAATAAAGCCCTATAATGCAAATATGTTTGTTTGTTTTGCAGGAGGAGGTGTCTCATGCTTCCAAATGGTGGTTATGTCTTTTAAAGCTGCAGTGTTGTAAATCTTATTGATATACACCTCTGCCTTCCAAGAACACAGCAGCAGGGAAACAACTTCATAAAGCTGCATTTATTGGATAATTGGTCCTTCAAATGGCTTCAAGCTGTCGAAGGATGGCCATCCAACAGGCAGCAGGCCGGAAAATGGGAGAAAAGAGGAAAGTCTAAGGAAAAAAAAAAGCCAAAACAATTAATTTCCTCTTTAATGTCCTCTTAACCAAAGGCTAAAAACACTATGTGGAAGTGAGGGTTTCACCCTGAAGTTATTGCATACATAAAGATGTCAAATAAGACAAACAGCCTAAAATACCAGTAATTCTCAACTTTTTCAATTAACATTTCATTGCATCGTGATGCATGGATAACTCAGCGGAGCCCAGCCAGTTTAGGAGATTAAGAAAACATTATTGTCAGTCTGATCTTATTTCAAACAGAGCGTCAGGTTTGAAGGCATCCAGGACAAGTCAAAGTCATGTTTGAAGGTCAGCACGTCCAAGTGACCTGTCAAGTTCTTTAAGTATAAGCCCATGTCAAGTCCAAGTGATTTGAGACAAGTCTCACATTTGCCAGCGCAAAGTTTTTTTTGTCATTCGACAAGTCCAAGTGAATGGTCAAGTTCTTTGACCTCATTCCAAGTCAAAAATCTAAAGAGATTCCTTACATTTCCAAAACCAGTCTCAAGCCATGCAATCTCCAAGTTCAAGTCCAGTCTCAAGTTTGTTCTAAAACGTTTTGATGTCGACATTCACAGTTAACGGCACACTAATTGCTTTTTTTTTTTAGCTACAGGTTATTGGTTTGTGAACGAAACGGGAGGGAGAGAGAGAGGGCGAGTGGGAAGAGACAGCAGGAGAAAAGAGTAGAAAGGAAGAGTCAGAGAGAACATTGACAGAATGAAAGAATGGAAAAAGGAAGAAGAATGAACAGAGGAAAAAGTGAGGGAGGTAGAGAGAGAGAGAGAGAGAGAGAGAAATGTTTGGAGAGAAGAGTTCTTGCTATTCAGTGTCCTGACAGTGTGGAATGTGAGAGGGTAGATCAATGTGGTATCTCAGACACACACACGCACACAGACACACACACACACACACACACACACACTCAGACTGCCAGATGTTCTTCAGCCAATGAGGAAGAAGAGGTCTGGTCTCCTCAGGTCAAGCCACATGCATCTCTCACACACACGCACACACAGTCAAGACCTGACCTGTCTTTCTTTCATCAGCTTTCCTACCTCGCTACGTTGACTTTGCACGTGTTTGCCAAAACTCACTATTTTATCAATGAAAGTTTACAGTATGTGGCTCAGTTACCTTGAGAAAGGCACTAACGCCGCCAGGGTTAAATGTTCCTGGTTCAGATCAGACCTACTATTAGTAGTAGTTAATGCAACTGTTAATGTGACTCCTTTGTGAAATTTGAAGCATCCACCACTTGAAGCCAATCAAAATGAATTGTATGTTTAATACGTATTAGTGTTTTTGTTGTATACAGTGAATTGGATTACGCTGAAGACCTTCAAGAAACGTCAGTATGACACCTGCAACTTCAGTTGGTATTAAGCAAGGCAGCTCTGCACTGAACAAGACCAGGTCAGGCAAGCTTGAGTAAGTCAGAATGCTAAAATACTTAAATACACTCAAAAACTACATGCATGCAGTCCCATAAAATAAAGCAGTGTGTATTTGTGTGTGCATGCAAATCAAATCCCTCATCTTCAGCTCTGATTTCAGTATATAATAAATGCATTAGCCTCCTAATCGTGCACCTGTCTCTGCCTGTGCAGGGTCCTGCCTCACCTGCTGCAGCAACCTTTCTGCTAAGAAGTCACATTTTCTTCTTCTTAATTCTTATTTTTTTAGGCACCTCACATTCCTTTTTCCTCTTTCCGCTACATTTACCGTCTCTCTTGTGCCTATCACACAACCCAGCATTGAGTTCAGCCCCGACGTGACCTTTCGGAGACTGAACTCGCCCACAATGGAATGTAAACTTCGATCTGCGCCGTTGAGCCAATCAGATTTCAATTCAATTCATTTCAATCTAGCATTATGCAATGAATGTAAAACAACAATGTATTTTTCAGCAGAAACGAGGATCAGTCCAAGTTGGGAGGGGCCGCTCGTTTCTTCTCTCCATATTGAAAGTATTGGTTTGGCCCAGACTGATAAGAGTCACAGGCAGCGTTTGCTTTGCTTTAAATAAAACCATACTAAAAAATAACTCCCGACCCCTGGCGGAAATGAACTGGCCGTTCGGGAACACTCCCAAACTCCAATGGCCAGACCGCCCCTGCTCTGGAGAAACCTCAACTGATCAGAAGAGAAATCCAGATCATCAGAGGTCAAATGTCAGGATCAGCTTCAGAGATTTATAACTGAGTCACCAGCCTCAGGCTCTTTCTAGCTACAAAAGCCTCCCTCCTGTCCTGCAGAACACCATTAGAAAAATGTCTAAAACAAGAAGAAACACACTGGGACTGCGAAATAAACAAGTTTCGCACTGGACCAAAACACCAATTAAACGTCAGGGAAGGAGATCCAAATTAACAAAAACACAGCCAGAGATGGTGGCATAAATTTACTGCTGATATTGGTGTGTGTGAGTGTGTGTGTGTGTGAGAGAGAAAGTGTGCGTTTTGGAGAGTGTATTTTCTATTCCTTTTTTCCTTTGACACAGATGAACAATAGTACACACAAGAACATAACATGCATGCACACTTCTCTCTTTTTCTCTCCATTTTCTCTCATTCTCCATGAACACACACACACACACACACACACACACTCTGTCTGGCCCGTCACAAGACCAGATGGCACTAGGGGTGTTCCAGACAATTTACAGTCTGTGCGTGTGTGTTTGTGCACGTATGTCAGTATTTGTGCATGTGTGTGTGTGTTAGGAGAAGAGGGATTGGTTGGAAACTATACCTCCTACACACAAAACACACACACACACACACGTGTGCGCGCACTGGGACTTGGCAGTGCCACCCTGATGCCAGCGCTGCCAAAGACTGAGAATAAAACAAAAGCAGGGACAAACCATTACGTTACTTCCCTCCTCCATTCCACCCCTTACTCTGACACAGATGGTTTAGCCCGCTGATCTCGGCAGCATGAAGGTTCAGTGTGTCTCTGGCAAGTCAACTCACATCACATTTGGACATTAACTTCAATAAATAGATTCTAAAGGACATGCAATGACATTATACGTAAAACTGGCAAATCTGTGTTTGTACAAGTCGTTTCAGTTTGAGGTGAAAAAAGGGGCAGGAAAAAAAAATGGAGGAAAAAGAGGCTGCATATGATACGAAAGAAGCATTCAGTGAGGATGGGGAGGAAACAGGATGTTTTGAATTTAGAAAACGATAAGATAGGCTTGATAAATTCCAGTAATATCACATAAATGAGCCTAAGCTGCAAAAACAGTATTAGGGGAAAAGAAATAGAAGAAAAAGGCATTTCATATGAAAAAGAATCAAACACATTATAGCTGCAGTTGTAAACAGTTGTAAAATAAACATTTTTGGACAGTTTTTATAAAAAGGTTTTGCCTGTATATCCACAGGTGTTCAACACAAAGCATATCTATTTATATTAATGGGCAGAAGAGAGTGTAGTGTTCAAGGCATATAAGAACCATGGTGATGGTGCATTCGGAGCCTGAAGGCACGCCTGTAGTTTGGTTTCGGACAGAGGGGGAAAAATGATAAAATGTTGCCTTTTAGTTTAGGTTCATATTAATAGACTACAACTGTACAGCCTGCTATTAATAATGAGAAACGGATAGAAACAGGGCGACAAGGTTGTCCCACAATATTCACTCACTTTAATGAAGTACACATTGCAGTTTTAACTTCATTTCACTTTCTGATGGATTGTTTCAGTTCAAAGTCAGCATACTGACTTAGTATAGACAAAATTGTTAGCATTTTTTTGCGTGTGTTTTAGGTCCACACATTGGAAGCAGACCAAGATCATCCTTTTTTAGTGGTCTCGCTTCAGTTGTTTACTCCACACCAGAGGTCGATTGACAGCTTACTCTATTGTGTCTCCATTTGGGAGGAATTTGTTTTGAGATTTTGCCATCAGTGTTCCCATCATGCTTTGGGGTGATTGTAAACAGAGTCAGTTAGTTAGCTGTGGGCAACACCTGATCCCTCTTCTCCCTAAATTTGAATAAAATTATGTTATAGGCTATAATTATTACATTTTGGCAAAGCTGCACCATGAAAAGTTTTGCTACATCAGCTTCTAGCAGTTCCTGCCTCTGCTTTAACCTGGATGTACAGACGGCATTTGAACATGATAATTATGACGCAAGATCAGAGGTTATATGGTTGCTAAGCAGGTTTGTGGGCATGTTTTGGCATGTGATTTTAGACACTGCTGTCAGTATGTATATGACATTTGTGTATATGGCTTTCAATAAGTAATAGTTTAATATATAATAGTTTGGGACATAGGCTAATCCAATTTCTGGCCAAGAGTTAGATGGTAGATCAGTCTCATATCTGTCTGTTAAATATGACGCTACAGCCTGATTTTTCATCTTTCATCAAGGCTGTCAAAAAAACTCTCTTCTTTAAAATGTCTGTCCTAAGTCATTTTTTCTTTTTAGCTTACAATAAAAAAAGAGAGACCTACATCTCAGGATGCTTTACACTGACCAACACAATCAGCCTTGAGGTCCCATTTGAATGAGTGCAAGCTTGTGTTTTGTGTTGAGGTCAGAATGGAGGAACTGGAATGGGAAATGTGCAATAACAGCAGGAAGAAACAATAAATGTTGGGAGGAAAAACAAAGTAAAAATGAATAAAAACAAACATATCACATGACCACAGGATGTTTTGCACTAAAGGTACACAAAGAATAGGAGTCTAAATTAAGAGAAACACTTTGTCTACATTAAGGTGCAACAATATGTGAGTCAACAACAGTTTGCTGGTGTAGCTGAAGCCGGGGACCTCCGAGGAGGTGTAGGAGGAGGCAAAGGTGGATTAATGGGTGGAAGGGGAAGAGAGAGAACAACAGAAAGAAAACAAAGAGGACAAGGAAGGAAAGGCAGAAAAAAAGAGGGAACATATAATAGGAAAAACAGGAGGTTGAAAACAAGACTAGGTTGAAACCTAGTTTATGGCTGGACCGATTATGGTCAGTGTGCTGAATAATTTGAATAATGCTGGCAAGCTAAAGGAATAACTTATTCCTTACTTGTTCTTACACACAGCTATTCCTACCAACAGCTCCGTTCGACAGACAGTATTCCATGTAAGGTGATCTGCTCCGCACAGCTACGCTCAGTCTGTCTGTACCACTCAGCGGCAACAACAGCCTGGTAACATGCTTCAGGTCTTGGCCAATCAGGAGACAGTGGAGTTTGAGAGGGAGGGAAAGCTTAAAGAGACAGGAGCATCTACAGCTTGTTTCAGACAGAGGCTGAAATGAAGGCCTACATGAAGAGTCAGTATAAGATAGAAATTATTTTTTTCTAACTTTGAATCATGCAAAGCTGCCATACAGGAGTAACAGAACTACAAATGACTGGAAATGCAGTATAATAGGTCTCCTTTAAATCGGTTAGGTTTGAAAATCCTCTAGTGTGCACCAAGCATTAAGTGATTCACCGGCTTCAATAAGTCAGACTTTTGTTGTTAAGTAGGCATAATCAGTAGGATTTGGTGGAATTCAAAGTTGTCCCCGGCTCAACAACAGACAGAGAGAGTGCAACTCAGCAGAATAAAGTGACATGCAAGAAAATTTTAAATAAAGCTGTGCAGAATTCAAATGTTGATTTAGAATTTGAATATTAACTTCATAAATGATGCATCAAACTCTTCCGGACACATCATATGACAATTATAAATGCAGCGGCAAATAATACACTTTCCCCTCATATCTTAAAATATTTGATTTGAAGGAGAACTTATTCTAATTATAACTATTCGAATTATCTATTAACTCCCCCTGTGCTTTCATTTGTTTCTATCTGCGGGATGTCTTTCGTTTTTCTATGACTCTCTCTGTATTAAGTGTTTTGTCAGTGATTGTTATTTGGGGTGCTTTAACTGTGTGCTCTCCCTCATGCCTCTCAGCAGTAGGCTTTATGTTGTTTTCCAGTTCCATTCCCTCATGGTGAAGAATTGTACTGTCTCTGGGCCATCTGTGCGCATAGGATGTACAGCGACGCGCCATTGCGCTGTGACGCATCGGTGAGGTATGGACTGGTTACTGATTTCTCATGACGTGGGTGGTTGATTGTGCTTGTAGGTACCGGACGGAACCAGTGGGGCATGGATCACATCCTGCTTCGTCCTGAACCCATTTGCGATAGCCTTAGTAACTGAAGCCTTTATGAAATAGAATGTTAGTTACGTACCGTAATTCCAGATTCGATAAGCAATGCATACTCCTCTGAGCTATGGGCCTCACTTTGTAAGGGCATTGAGAGAAAAGATAAACAGAGACACTTTTCATGTCACTACACAAAGCATGATTTTTACCTCTTTGCTGCCACTTGCCTGCTCTGTAACATTAGCTGCCATTGGCTGATAAATGGTATGAGTGGTACTTGCTTGTCCTTCACCCTCCACCTACTCAATCCCTACTTTTTCACGGTATTTATCAAACGCATCACAATTAAAGGGCTTCCTAGAGAAACTCAGGTCTCTCAGCTGATGTGGCATTTTGCGATAGGTAATATAATGATATAGCCAACCAATGTGACGGCTATAGCCAGCTAGGCAACGAGGTTGTGCATGTGAGATGAAAAACAAGACTGGAATATTCAGTTAATGCAACCCTTGCGATGAAGGAATAAACTGAAAATTAGTAAGTAGGAAGAAGAGCAATTGGGGGGAAACAGCGAGGAAGAAGAGGCTGGGAAGGTTGAAGAGAGGCCAGAGCATGAGCAGGTAAAAGAAGAAAGGACAACAGGATTAAGTGATGAAGAACAAGGAAGAGGAGGCCGACAAAAAAGAGGAGCAGAACTGCTGGAAAAAAAGAGAATGAAGCAGGAGGATG
This sequence comes from Lepomis macrochirus, assembly GCA_024633595.2. Lineage (NCBI taxonomy): Eukaryota > Metazoa > Chordata > Actinopteri > Centrarchiformes > Centrarchidae > Lepomis > Lepomis macrochirus. Next base: position 4,406,723 of record JALXJV020000019.1, on the reverse strand, counting down.
AGGAAAGGTGATGGGGTAAAAACAGCAAGGAGGAAGAGGAGGGGAAGGATGGAGCGGAATATATAGAGGAAGTGATGAAGAAGGAGGGGAAGTCAAAATCAGTCAGGATCTGATTTACTGTCACGTAGGTGTTCACATGGAATTTGCTTTGGTATAATGTGAGTATGAGCGTGAGGAATGGGGAGGTATGAAAGAATAAGAAGAAAATGAGGCAGAGAAGGAAGAAGAGGAGGAACGATGATTAAGGAGGAACTAAAGAGTAGTTGGGTTAGGATTTAGAACAATAGGAGGTAGAGGAAAAGTGAGAGGACGAAGAGCAGGGTTAGAGGACGTAGACGGGGGTGGAATCGGCTCCTCCGACTGCGTTTGATTCCCTTCATCTTCTCGATTAACAACCACCATTTTCCCATAACACACCTCTTCTGCCTTCACTTTAGCCACTTACATACAAACACACACCTTCACACGCACACACACACATCCTTACCCCTCAGTTGCCACACACAACACAGACAAACACACAAGTTCAGATGCCGACATTAAACTCCCAAAACAATTTAGCTTGTCACACACTTGCACTTACAAGCATAAACACACACACACACACACACACACACACACACACACACACAAACACGCACACACACACACACACACCACACACAAACACACACAAACAGACTGCCGCCTCCCAGAATAAGTTGGCTGCCTCTAATTGGAGTGGTGTTTGTTGCAGAGAGGTGTTGAGCGCCGCTGTAATTGCCAGGCAGGCTGGTTGACGTTCCCTGTCTCTTTATTTTTTAAGGACTGGGTAATTAGGCACGGTGACTGCGATTGTGCCGCCACCGCCGCTGGTACGAGCGAACAGGTGTGGGAGCGAGCGCCGAAACACACGACACCTCGCCGACGTCACAGACCGACCGCAGAGAGAGACGGGCTGTTTACCGGCGACGATGGGGCCCAGAGCTGTGAGGTTTCACCAAAAGGAACTGAAGATGGAGGACTGAAATCATGTTCACCACGGGGGTGGGGGTGGGGGTGGGGGTTAGGTATTCACTCAACTTCAGCTGATTGGAGGAGAGGAAACGAGCAGATGGTGTGACAAACAGTGAGCCTTGGCAATATAACTAATAACTCAACAAGACTAAAAGAGAGCAGTGCTTTGACTTAAATGCTAACATCAGCATGCTAACATGCTCACAATGACAATGCTAGCATGATGATGTTTAGCAGGGGTATTATTTACCATGTTCACCATCTTTGATTAGTGTGTTAGCATGCTAACATTTGTTTATTGGCAATTAACACAAACTACAGCTGAGTCGGACTGGAATACAATTACTTTTAATAAAATGTAAATGTTGACCTGAAAATTAAAGATGAACACATGAAAAGTTAGTGGATCATTGCAGTGATTACAGCTGATCCTGTCCAAAATCTATCCACATGAATGGATGAATTTTCAGGGCAATCCATCCAATCCACATTTAATTTAAAACCACAAATATCAACCTCATGGTGGTCCTGGAAGGATAACCAATATCATTAGGATTCATCCCATAGGGACAATGAATGAACAATGCATATTTCTCTGGACCAAAGTAGTGGGCTGGCCATCCCTAAAGCTAACTAGCTGCAAGTGTGGCTAATGAAAACACCCCACCTTCGCTAGCAGTTTTCGGATGCCGACATGTTTTCAACATGTTTTGTGTTTTTGACTAAATTGTTACTTTACTTCACTTACAAATTTGTGAATACCTAATCAGTAGGTAGTTCTCATGAACAGAAATACAGAAACCTACTGGAAGGCATCATATTGTACTGAGAATGTTGGTGTTTGACTGGCAGGCAGATATTTGATAAAATATTTTACAGGAACACCTAACCATAGGCTTTGTCTGAACTCATGAAATTGTTCTTGACTACATAATTTGCATTTGTAGTCAAAAAGTGGATAATTCTTCTCTTCTGTCAGCCATATTTATTTACCTTATTTACCTTTCCTGTGTTTTCAATACATGATGGTTCAAGACCTATCTTCCCACATGTCCGATATGTAGTCAGTTATGTCTAGTGTTGCACACAGCTGTTCAATCGAGCCAATAACAGCTTTGTAGATGGGACTAGATGTAGAAGGTACTAAAAATGAGGATGTCATCTTCCCTTGCCAGTACAGGAAAATGGTAACAGAAAAATAGCCACAACAAAGTGTGGATGAGATGGGCGCAGCTGTAAGGGTTGCTGTAGGTCAACTTTGAGAAACAACAAGTCTTTCTTCAATTGGCATGACAAACAAGTAGTATTAAGCGATTCTATGTCAGCTGAAAATGACATAGATGGAAAGATAGATCACTTGCTACTGACAGTACACCTAACATGTCAGGATGAATAATGAGGTGAAATTAAACAACAGTTCAGTCAAGTAATCAGGTTAATTGCTGCACTGTCAAATATTCATAATGTAGAAAAGGTGATATGTTTATATAGACTTAGTTCATTTTAAACCTAGTTAAAGGTACAAAAAACACTTTTTAATTTTGCTGTCTGTCTTCCTAACCACTCTCCACAGTTAATGACTGGTTTATACTTTGAACACACAAATCAGACAGATAACCTGCTGCAGGTGTACAACAGATGCTGCTAAAAACACCCTTGACTCGAGCCAAAAGCAGATAAAGACCAACAATTAAACACTGGCTGGCTGTCGACATTTAGTCAACTTATCGCAAAGTGCTTCAAAGCAACAAAACACAAACACTGACTGCTGGCAAACTCGTCCCAAACACTGGAGGAACAAGCATTTTTAAATTCAAGGTTTCCGATTGTAGCTAGCCTACATCTTGAAACATTCTCATTAAAGATATTTGTTACCCAAGTATCATTCAGCAAATGTTGACATCTTATTCAAATGTACAAATGTGAAGTTTCACAACATGGCATTACCAGATGTATTAAGGCTCTTCTGAGAATATTTAAAGGTGAGTGTGGCCAACTTGCTAGGAGCAGTACATCATAGTGTAAAACATGATACTTCCTGTTGTGGGTATGTGGCGCTATGAATTTGAGAGGAAATTGGTGTGGATTTAAGCATGTACACTGTTATAGCATGTTATAACAACTTTCTGTTTCATGGCGAATCATCGATTTTCGCCGCCACACCACGGACACGCCCATCGATGAAAACTCTCACTTAGCACTTTTCATCGTTAATACATTAAGATGTCAGCATCAGTGTTGGGGGTAACGGGTTACAAAGTAATGTGTTACTGTAATCAGATTATTTTTGTCTGTAAGACAGTAATGTAACGCATTATTGATGATAACTTCAGCAATCGCATTACAGTTACCTAGTAAAAACACTGTTGCATTACTTGCGTACTGGTTCTTCAACTATCCGCATAACGGGAGGAGAGAAAAATAATTCAAACGTCCCTTTTTGTGCTAGTGTTTGCGTAACACTTCTCTGACCTCGCTTTTGACTTTAGCGCCAGTTCAAGATGGATGGATGGATGGATGGATGTTTCCAATGAAATGCCAATTAAAGTTCTAAGCATCTGTACTGTAGCATTGTTCTTCTCTTGACAAATGTTGGGGTGATGTTCACAACTTTGTCAGCTTTGTAATAATACAGAGCATAAAAGAGAGATCATGTGTATGTCCTCATTATAATCCGGATTTGTGTTGATCTGAGAATATATGAGGTGTAACTTGTTATTTGGCAGTTATTGTACATCGCAGGTGATGTTACGCAGTTATCCAAAAGTAATGTAACTAGTAGTGTAACTAGTTACTTTCAGCAGTGAATAATCTAGTAAAGTAAGGCATTACTTTAAATAAAATAACTAGTAATGTGTAATATACTGCCCTGACACTGGGCAGCATAAAACTTCATGCAGCTTAAAATGTTGATCTGATTAATTCTCTTGGAGGAGTTTGTTAAAGTACTGACCCTGTAAAATGCCAAAAATTACCATTAAATTAAAAATGGCTGACTTCTTGTTGGGTTTAGGGCATCACTCCCCACGTTTTTTTTTGTAGGTCTGGACCTGATACATCTGCCACAAAAAATTCGTAAAATTCGGTGAAATGTGGCCGAGGGGGCTGCTTTTTAGAGGGCGCTAGAGAGTCTTTTGCCATGCCGACGTGAAAACCACATGACACGTACTTTTCCCCTACACTTGAATTTTGTGCATTTTGTGAAGTTTGGTGAGTTTTTCAGCATGTTAATGCCACAAAAATTGGGATTCATTCTGGAAAATAATAAAGAATTCCTTGCATTTCAATAGGGTCCTCGCATGTTTCATGCTCAGGCCCTAAAAAGAATTAAAATCCAAAGACCAAACTGAACAGAATATAACCTAATCTAAACTTAACAGCTCAGCCCAGCTCAGCATCGTCTTTGGGGAAAACATATGGAGCTCCGACTCGGTAGCAAGCCGGCCTGTTGAAGCAAGCGGCACGTCAATCTCCTGAGCTTTGAAAAAAAGAACACACAAATCCACACCGAGTTCTCACAGACGCTAACCTTGAAATCACTGCCATTATTAGCAGAGTCATTATTAGCATTAGAAAAGCAAATGGGGCTAATAATATTTGCCATTATGGCTAAAAACGCCTATTAATCCCTAATCCGCACCACAATTAAGAGCATGGTTGGGTGTTTTTTGTGAGTCGTTCTGCATCTCCTTGCCGGGGAAACGAAGCAAATTAACAGCCTCAGCGGCAGAGAGAAGGTGGGAGGGTGAGGTATTAAGCGACTGGCTCCTGCTCTGCTCTCCATCTCTATTTTGAAAGCGATCAGCCGGGGTGCTTTTGAGTGACAGGCGTAACAGAGGCAGATTTGACTGGATAGAGACAAGAGGGTGGCGGTGGGGGCGTAGCTCGCCGCGCTGAAGCACGTTATCTGTCTCGGTACAAGTGCATCAAATCAAACGGGAGAGGGGATATTATTAAAGCAACCCCCTTTTTTCTCCGCTGTGAACTGTGACTTAATAAGCTATGCCAATTAGGGGAACAAAAATCAGGCATGCCATCGGGGCTGTATCTATCCTTGCCCAAATTTCTCTGCTAATGCGTGAAGCTCGCTGGCAGAGGCAACAGCGCTGCTGTGTTTTTCTGTTTGGCTTTAGCTTTGACAAGAAAAAGAAGAAGAGGAAGAGGTGGAAGGTGGGACAGAAATAATATAAAACAGGATAAAGCTTATTGATTTTGCAATTGTGTCCCTGTTATTAAAGTCTGCTGATATTCACGTTGACCAAAGACTAATTTTCCCGTCTCGTTTGGATCATTTCTAGAGTCCTGAAGACATCAAACTCTCCAGGTCTCTCAAGAAAAAAAGATTAGAGAAAAGCCTTTTCTCCTATCTTCTTAATTTTGCAACCCTCAGATAGAGCTGAGCACATGTCAGTATTGTTTATTGATCAACAAATTTACAAATCTCTGTTGTACAAACCAATGATTCTGAGCAAGCTCTAATTAAATAGAAAGCAAAAACCTTTCTTTTTTAGTGACATATAGAGGTGGTCTAATCTAATGCACAGAGTGGAACACAGCTGAAAACTCTCAGCATCAGTTTGATAATTCAATGTGTGACTTTGCATATATTCGCCATATGATGACATACGTCAATATTGCAAAATATCCGTATTAATATCATGATAATGATTTCAACACATTGCCCTAACTTCAGATTTATCTCACAACTCCTAGGGGCCTCCCCATGCTCAGGTTGGCAACCACTGCTTTAGACTGCTTTCACTTAGTCCCACATAGTGCCACGTACAGTCCTGCTGACATACTGTACTCACTAGAAATGTTTGTTAATGTTTTACGATATTACTGAGCCTTTTTTTTTAATGAAACGTAATATTTGGGAGCCATTTATATAGATGTTTGTCTATATAAGAGCCGCAGACAGGGAAATCGGAAAGTACTGAGAGACTGTGATTGACCGGTCACCTGTCCAAAGTGTAGCACGCCTCTCGTCCGATGCCAGCTGGGATTGGCTCTCAAGGAAAAGTCGGGAAAAGCTAGGGAATGAATAGAATGATAGATGGTTGAGGTTTCCTTTTTCTTTCCTTCATTCCTTCTTTCCTTTCCATTTTTCTTCCTCTCTTGCTTCCTTTCTTTACTTTCTTCTGTCCTTTTATTCCTTCTTTTCTTCCGTCTTTCTTTCTTTCTAATTTCTTTTTCTTTCTCGCCTCTTTCCTTTCCTTTGTTTTTTCTTTTCCTTTCTTTCGTCCTTTGACTTTTCCTTTCCTTCCTTCCCTGTTTCCTTACCCTTTTTTCTTCTTCTCATCCTTTCTTCATCTTTCCTCAGTCATCAGCTCCATCTTACCTTTCATTCTCCCTACCTTTCTCCCCTCTTAACTTCCATTTTTCAGCTGTCCATACTTCCATCTTACCTTTCCCTTCTTCCTCCCCTTTCTTTGTCCCTTTCTGCTGACACTTAAGGAAACATTTCCTCCATCTCTTTTTGCCAACTTTGTTCCATGGCAACGCGGATGATGGTTTGCCCTCCCAGCTCCCTTCCCATCCCCCTCTTTGGCCCCGACAACCACACAGACACACACACACACACACACACACACACACACAAACACACGCATACATGTTCACACACATTTGTGTCTTCAAATCTCTCAGACACACATTTTTATAATCAACACTCATTCTCTTATATACACACATTTACAGTCTCTCTTTCACACACAAACACACAACGCACACACACACACACACACACACACACACACACACACACACTCAGTCCCCTTCCAACACCATTGACAGGGAGACAAACAGCGGATCTGAGAGGTTATAACAGCATTTAAAAAAAGAGGAAAAACACCAAAACCAGCCAAGACCTGAAATAGACGAGTGGCGGTGGCAGCAGTTTTGACAGGCAGAGTGAAGCCGCTCGCTGAACGGCTTCATCCAGGAAGAGATTAGAAACACACACAGAGTTTGAAGTGTGCATTATCTTTCCAGGGATGATCCCAAAATAAACAACAACAACAACAACGGCGAAATCTCCCAATAATTAAAACGCTTAATCCACTTCCTGGTTGGTGATGACCGTGGGCTGAGCGTGTCAGCCGGGACTCCTGGGGATTGTGCAGCGTTTATGTTTGGACGCTTTTGTGTTTTTAAGGTGAATTTATCGCCAAAAATACGAGTACTTACGCTGAATGAGGCGAGGGCTTCAAAACCGGCATTAATTCACAGCATTGTGCGAAGGCTGTCATTTCAAAATTCAACCTCCAGATGAAGATAGGCTTGGAAAAGAATGTCACTGCTTATCCTCAAAAGCATCACATCAACCAAATCCTAAAACCAGTTTTATTCCTCTGCCTCTCTGTCTGAGTGACATGTTATTTTTACACTTCTGTATAGCATGCTTACGTCCAGACATTTGTGTCCTTTATGTCCTAATTTTGCTGTTGATGTTGTCTTCTTGAGCCCTGTTTGGCGCCTCCACCTATTTTCTGAAGCATTTCTGGACAAACTGTGTTCTTTGTGTTGTGTTGCAAAATGCAATGTAAATCACTGTGCTGTAGAGTTTCATTTTTGATTAGATATTTACTGATTTGAATCATAATTTTAGACTGTATTTTATAAGGCAAAGTTCTTGCTTGTGTTTGAACAAAATATTACGTTTGACTAGTTTGGCTTCTTTGATTAAAAAACATGATATATCTCAAAAAACATATTGTTTCAGTGTCTGTACCAAAATTATATCAGCGTGCTCAGAAATATAGTAGGTCAAAAAACTATTGTGGGAGTGCCCAGAGTAAGCTGTATTGACGCTAGCTTGCTGACATCCATTCACATATTTCTTATTTTATAGATTTTTTTGTCAAGTCAAAGTTATTTATATAGCACGTTTCATCAAACATAAGCTTAATGTGCTTGTAGGAGATGGGGTTTTTTGACAATTTGAGAGGCAGTGTATTGAAAACAGTATAGCCTCAGAGAACAAAGCATTAAGTCTTTTGGGTAACAATAACGTAACATTAAACATACAAAGTCTTTTACATGTATTTTATCACAGAACTGAATGAATTCTAATTTAAAATAATAGGCAGTTTGCAGTAAACTGAAATGATATTTGGGTTTGTCAGTAGTTTTCATCAATATTTAGCACAAATTTTAACATAATCTTTAAAAAATGGAAACATTTTAATAAATGCATATTTTCCACCACTAATGTTATAATAATATTAGGAGTTGGGGAAAAGTTGATGGTGCTGGTTCTCCAGTTGGGTGCTATATGAAACTATTTATGAGTTAGCTTAATTAAAAGGTTGCGAGCCAAATATCAGGACAGAGCTGTGTATGAATACAATGTTTACAGCATTCCTCAATGTATTTTTTTTAAACTTCTCTCAATTACAGTGTAAATCAAAGACATGACTGTTAACGTGAACCAGTGTGGACTCGGTTCAGTGTTGCCGCGTCCCAGTCTCAGGCCTCGCCCCAGCCTTTGGTAACCGCCGCTCTCATGGTTGTGTAGGTCTATAGAGTTCTAATTAGCCACATTCACAAACAGCACTGGGCTCATCAAAATGCCGAGGCCTGCAGAAAGCCACAGCAGGGGTGAGCAGAGTGTGTGTGTGTGTATTGAGATCTTGTACATGTGGGTGTTTAGATGTGTGTGCACAGAGTGTGATTTGTGTACAGGGATGAGTACGTGTGTGTGTGTGACACCAGTGTGTGTTCCTGTATCAAAGGGAAAAAAAAAAATCTACTGTCCCAAAATGAAGATACACATCGAAGCAGCAAACCAAGGCCTAACAACCACTACATTTTCTGCAAAAAAAAAAAACGAGCCTTTTTTCCCAACATTTGTCGTCCTTGCCTGCATTTGTATGTACGGCACGGGAGCAAACAACACCGCTGAAACCGCAGCGCACAAACAACGACAACCACAAACAGGAGCAGTAAACAAAGAAGACGTCTGTGCATCTCTCTGTTTTCCAGCCAACAAACAAAATGGCTTCCCGAACGCCGTTTAGAGGCAAACAACATGAGCGAAAGCTTTTTCTTTTTTACTGTGAAAGGCTTCCAGAAAAAAAGATTTTTTAACATAAAGTATCCCCCCTAGTCTGACAGAGAGTTTGTCTTGCGCAGACTGAGGATGTCATAGAACAGAACATGAGGTGGACAATCTGTCTTTGGAATCAAAAGGCTACAACACTTCTGATAATCCTCTGCTTGTTTAACATCAGTCAGCAGTGCTCCACCTCTACAGTTTTCTCTCTTTCTGTTATCTGTCTGCATAGAGCCTACTGGGCTACACTTTCTAGTTTTATTTTATCGTTACCTTTTTAAAAAAAAAAAGCTTTGATAATAAATAAAAAAGAACAATAATAGCTCGCAGCAAACAAACACAAAAGAGAACATGCGCAAGAAGCCACATTGCATCACCACTGGTTCCTGGTCGTCCTACATATGTGCACATGCACATATACATGCCTCACCAACTTGTTCACAACTCACTAAGTAACTCAATGAGCACCCAACTGACTCGCTCACTAGGTGGGGTGTTACAAAACAGGAAGTCCAGAGGCCGGTACTACGAAGCGGGATTTGAGGTTAGAGAAGTAAGTTCAGCTTTAGCCCTGTGTTTTTAGTCCTATGATGGGCGTTCACTTCATACATTGTCATGGTTACTTACGCTGAACAGCTAACCTGCTCCGGAGCTTGTTGCACCGCCTGCTGACCGATCAGTTCTTGTGGAAAATGACATAGCCATCAGTAATAGATCAGTAGATCCCGCAGACTGTACACTGCCGTGGGTGATGCAGAGTTACTTTTAATTACCAATGTCATCCTGACAGTGAGCCTCCTCACCACTTAGAAAGGTTTTTATTCATGTTGTATTGTATTCATGTTTATTTGCTCCACAGTCTTCAGTTTCACACATCCTGACACAGTCATTAAAAGAAATGGTTTATGTTTCTATTTTTGTGAAGCTAAATATTATGTATTTTGGTATTCAGGTTTAATTTCATATGAATTTGTAACTCTTTCCACCACTGTTTGAGCACTTTTTATGGCATGAATGGATTTTCCGTTTTGTTGCTTTATGAAGTTAATGTAGGACAATGTTTGAGTGTTAAATAAATTAATCTGATTTTTTAGTTGGAAGTCTCACTTATTCAGGGCTTTTGATATCGAAAAGCCGACACACAGTGGCTGCAGCTTAAAGAACAAGGCTAAAGTTGTCATATACGCCAAATAAATACATCTAAGCAACACATTTAAGCTTCAATGTATAATATTTAAATGGGTCTATTGACAGAAATATAATATAATATACATAACTAGGTTTCCAGGGGTGTATAAAGACCTTACATAACGAACCATTATGTGTTTATTACCTTAGAATGAGCCATTTCTATCTACATTTCTGTCCTCTTACATTGAAGTTGCCATGTTGCGTAGCATTGTTTCTACAGTAGCCCAAAATGGACAAACTGCTCTGCAGAGAGCGTTGCGTCAATATGTTGAATACATACAAGAAGAAGTAGTGACAGCAGTAGCAGCAGTAGTAGTCGTGTGTTAGAAGAGTAAGAGTAAGAGAAATCTGGACAAATGGAGGACCAGATGTATTATTTAGTACAAGAGCCAACAGAGCGTGTCGTCCACCATAACTTCTCCAGCGTGCGTGCAAAGGGAGGGGTGAGCGCTGACTGATGGGGCATTCATGTGGTGTTGGAATAATCGGAATTATTTTTCCCTCCTTAAATGTTTGAGAAATAAAGTGTATGTGGGACATAAACAAGAACAGGATACAAAAATATAAGAAGGCACAAAAAATAAAAACTCTGCCAGGGGTAGTCTGTTCTATTTAAAGGAGCAAATGTCGAAAGTTATCAATGACTTTTTGTTTTTGAAATAAAATTGCTCTCATAATGCTAATCCAGCACATCTTTGTAGTAGATGTTGATTCCAAATTCTGACTTCAGAATCAAAGTCGGAAGATCGACCTCACAACTCGGGAAGTGGGACCATCCGAGGACCATGTGAACGAACTGGGAAACCTGGGGTTTCCCAATCCAGCCAGAAGAGTTCACAGAAACCAAAACTACTCATAACAGTTTATACCTCTGACAGAGGATTTTACATCTCTGGAAAGTCGCTGCAGCGTTATTTAATCTTTCATAGCGATGATAGGCAGGCAAACAGTATACATGCAGCATTAACATTACAAAGTTATCCACCAGAAATGTAAATTGAGCCAGGTCCAACATTTTTTCCAGATGACCCTGTAGTTTTTTGCTGGCACCCCTGCTGCATCGCTGGACTGGCCTTATTCAAATGAATGTGTTTTTTCACACAGGGATAAAGTCAGTCTGAACTGGGACTAAGTGACTGACTGACTGACTCAGTAAATCAATCAATCAATAACATACTGAGCAGTTACAGACAGACAGACTCTTCCACTTATGAACTCACTCACGCAGGGTGACTGGATTAATAAATGAATGAATGGCTCAGGGTATTGGTGAAAGAAGGGCTGAAACATGAAGCAGCTTCACCAACTGTCTCGCTGATACAGTGACTGACTGACTGGATGGAAGCATGATTTAATGAGTGAATGAATTACACTTTAATTGAGGATGGTGATGGAGCAGTGGATAACACACATGCCTTTGGTGTGAGATGGCCGGGTTCAATTCCCCACAGTTACACATCCACCAATAAGACCCTTAACCCCTAGTTGCTCCAGAGGCGTGCGTCCTCTTACATATACAGCAATTATAACTCGCTCTGGATAAAAGCGTCAAATAAAAATGAATACAAATTATTCAACTAATTTCTCTCTCACCAACTTACCAAAAAAGTAACTAACTGACTGGGTGAATAAACTGATAGCACATTATGTACCTATAGACTGAGTACTACTACCACTGGATACTGTAGTACAAAAGTCCCGCATTTAAAATCTAAATTAGGTAAAAGTTTGTAAGTATAATTAGTCAACTGTACTTTAAGTAGCATATCAAGAAAAATATATTATAATATATTATTTCATTAGATTATCATTGCTTATGTATTAATGCATAAGCAGCATTTTACTGCTATAGTTGGTGTAAAAAAGTGCAATATTTACCTCCAATTCCTTGTGAAGTAGAAGTATGAAATGGCATAAAAACTAAATACTCAAGTTAAAGACAAATGCCTCACAACTGCACAGCACGTTGTTGAGTCTAAACTACTCCCAAACTTTGGAACGGTAGAATGATGGCAGAGTGATGAAACTAAGCACCATCAACAGCAACATCAAACCTATATGACAAGATAGGTTGATTGTAACTGACTACCTAAAACGAAATATGATCATTGGAATGTACCAATCCAGCTAAAGGTGTACTAGTGTACATAAGTCATGTGACATAAGTGCCCCCCCACCACCCCCACTTTTCAAACCAATGTTATGCCCTTGAGTACAGTAGGCTGCTTGAGTAATGTATTTAGTTACCTTTCACCACTGCTTATGTAGCCTACTAGTGAGTATGTGACTTATTTACTGACTAAGCGACTGAATGAATGAAACACAGACTCTATACAGAAGAATGAATGTATCACTGAGAGCCTGGGTTAGTTCTAGGGATGTCCTGATCAGGTTTTTTTGCCCTCGAGTCCGAGTCATTTGATTTTGAGTATCTACCGATACCGAGTCCCGATCCGATACTAAAAAAAGAATAAAGAAGAGCGAAAAAAGCAGATCCAGGATGTTCCTTATTTTTTATTTAATTCACCTTATTTTAACATTCAACAACTCTGTTAACAAACAGAGCACTTCTGTGAGGTAGCTTGAAAAATCAAGTAAGAAATAACATAAATTCTTCACTTTTGGACTTTAGTGCAACAGTAAATATAAAAAAAGTCTAAGATAAAAACAAATAGCACCTCAACTTAAAATACCCGGCAGGCATGTAAACAAATACAAAAATAAAAGAGCCACTGTGTTTGCAAAGCACATCTATATATACATATATATACATTTACATCCTGATCGGTAGGTAACGTCCGATTCCAATCGAGTCTGAAACAATGTGATCGGGCCCGATTTCTGATCTCGTGATCGGATCTGGACATCCCTAGTTAGTACATTTAGAAACAGAATCTGAATAGCTGACTAACCTACTGACTGCAGAGAGAAACTTCACATACAGACCCTCCATTACATTTCAGATTCAAAGCCACCATGTCGCACCACTAATGAAAGCAAATGGTGCATGTTTGACACCAACACCACCACTGTGTAGAAAAACACAGTGAACTGATCTCCTCAACACACACACACACACACACACATACATAGGCAGGAAAGGATGAGAGCAGCAAATCAGAAAAACAGGATGTATCCTTCAGGAATAAGCTTAAGCAGCAAAAAAAACAAAAACTTGTTGCCCCAAAATAACGAAACATGAAAACTCACATCATCGCCTAATGGTTGTATTTACTACCAAAACAGTCCTATGTCATTTCCTACAACGTAAAGCAGGAAGTAACTAAATGGACTGCACTTATATAGCGCTTCTCTACCTTAACAGACAAAGTACTCTACATTTGACCTCTCATTCACACACACACTTACAACGACAGAACTACTACCCAAGCTGCTGGCCTGTCCATCAGGGGCAACTTAGGGTTCAGTGCCTTGCCCAAAGACACTTTGACATATGGGACTAGGGATCAAACTGCTAACCCAGAGATTAGTGGAGGACCTGCTATGCCTTGTAAGCCACTGCTGCCCCAACTTCACATGAGCACAGAATGTATGTTAGATGCAATCTGAACCAAAAAACCTGTCACTCTTTGGTCAAACTCAAGCCTCCAATGTGTTAGTCAGCCGCTGAAACGGCCCCCGAAACATGTACTATTTACTCTTTCTTAAGTAGAGTTTACTAAAAACTACATTGCCTGCCTGTTCTGGGAAGTATGAAGATATTTGTCAGCTGTAGACATTTACATCTTCGCTAGGAATACAGATAGGCTTGGGGTGAGTGCCACAGACAGGGTAGGGAAGTATTAAAGTGGTCATTATATTTTCAGGTTCAGCTTCATTTATTTAGAGGTTGTACGAGAACAGGTTTACATGTTTTCATTTTCAAAAAACACCATATTTTATGTCATCCTGCAGCTGCAGCACCACTTTTAACCCTGTGTTTCGACGGCTCATTTTAGTGAAGCATCTCACTTCTATTTCATCATTGTTGAGAGCCGCTCATGCGCAGTACCAAGGTAAGGACTATTAGCTAGTAAGAAGCAGAGCAGGGCGGGCTCTGACAAGCCCTAACCAGGGCTTCGGTTCCGCCTAGACTGGAGCAAGGGTTTCGGAGAGGTGAGTTTTTATTTTGTAACAAATTGATGTTTCATATGTAAGTAATTCGTGTCCAAAGACTGCCTAACATTCTGTAGGGCAGGAAGGCATATAACGAGGCAGCGGGGGGACGTCTTGTCACTGTGTGTGCTGCAGCTCAGCGTGTTTCTCCACTGGTGTTTTTGAGGGCGTGCCACACGAGCTGCTAGTTGAGCCTCATGACGCGTGTTACATTGAGACCCAGAGAGTTTACGTAAAGGATGGACTACAATCCAGCAGTTTCAGGCAGTTCAGGAACAGAGTTTTCTGTGGTAGATGGGAACTCCCTTTCGGGTGGACTTTGAGTGTTTTCCCTTAGCAAACCCATTATATGCACAAAAAAGATACATAACCCAATGAAGGTAAGGGAAAACGCAAAAGAGCAAAGTATGACCTCTTTAAGAGAAGAACTAATGAAAGCCATATTGTCAGACCGTGTCACCTCATTGTCTGAGAAAAGTGACGTTTTAAGCTACATTTTAGTACAGAAATTTTCAACCAGCTCCCACAGCAATGCCAGCCAGAGTATTGCAAGTTCTCAAGTCTCAAAATAAAAAGTGATCAACAAAGCAAAACAGCATAAAACCCAAAAACTGCATCTGCATGTACAGAACATGGTTAGTTAGCAACACAAGAAAATTCAAACAGCAAACGAAGCAGCAGCGAGCAGGTGTAAGAGGGATGAGAGGAGGAGGCTAAGAAAGGGAAAAGAGAAGAAGAAGAGGAGGGGGGGGAAAAGGGAGAAGGCTGACGTACTTGAGCCGGAGAAATGTCCGCTCCCCAGGGATGTCGGTCCGTTCTTTCCACTGCTAACGGGAGGGGAAAACATCTACAAGACAAACAGAGAGCACATTACCTCCGAGAGCACTGACACTGCAGACAGCAAGACACATCTCTACAAAAACGTCACTGCTGCTACACATGAAAAACTTCATTCCAAAACGCCAGGGCAACATTTGGCTGAAAAATGCTGCTGCCAGCATGTTTTGCTAGGAAATGTATTAAAAGTAATGGTCATTTAATGTTGTTTATTTCAATCTTATCAGTCTTTTTTTTTGCTTTTAAAGTAGTAGACATCTTGTTTTGGAAGGAAACTCTGTGAAACAAAAAAACAAAAGGTCTATCATCACCAAGGCTGGGTATCACTTACTATCAAATTTCTTGAAACAGGTTGGATCCTTCAGTTTTGGTACCAAAATTCTATATTATTTTCTTATATCGTACTTAAAAAATATAATATATGTTTATAATTTGACAAAAAGAGCCAAAGTTCTAAATGGTTTCTCAACAGAATCAGTCATATAATAATTTCTGTCTAAAATTTGCAAGATTTTAATTGAAATCAGAACCTATATGATCAAAATAATAAATGTGGGACCAAGTCACTGTTTTGCCACTTGCAGATGAGTCTCAAATCTTTGCTGTCAAGTCCTAAGTCATGATCCATAAGTTCTAAGTCCAGCCCTCAAGTCCAACAAGTCCCAAATGAAGCCTGGCAAGTCCCGAATCAAGTCCAATGTCAAACTCCAAGGCAAATCCAAGTCTCAGGGGAAGACAAGTAAGTTCCAAGTCCCATGTGAAGACCCCAAGTCAGTTTCCAAGTAAAGACCTACAAGTCCCAAGTCAAGTCAAATTGAAAGAGGCAAGTCAAGCCCCAGGTCAAGACAGGTACATGTCAAGTCCCAAATCAGGGCAAGTAAACAAGTCCTAAAACATATCCAAGCCCTTTACATCATTCAACTGTACAGTCAGTCAGTACGTGCTCTACACCAAATTGTAAAAAAAAAAATAATTTTTAAATATTTCTTTAGCTTTCTTAACAGAAAAAAAAAGTTTTTTTGATTAATATTTCAAATCAGATTTCACTAGATCACATTTAACTGATGAATCAAAATTGGATGCATGTTGACATTTGTTTTGTTTTTTTATTGAACACACCAGTCTTTACATCTGCTTTGGATAATCTGAAGTATCGCCTGTTTTCTGTCTGTCTGTCTGTCTGTCTGTCTGTCTGTCTGTCGGTCTGCACTAATGGACACACCTTTCCTTCCTGCTCGCACACCCTGATTGGCTGCTGTCAGATTGATTTACAGTAACTACAAAAATAAGGACTTGTTTTTAGTGCTGTGATGTTTATTTTTTAAGCTTGGTGGGAATATTAAGTCATTTTAAGTCAAGCAGCTGGACATTGGGGTTAAAGTCAAAGTGGAGTCCAAAGTCATAAGGTTCATGACTTGAGACTGACTCTGGTCCATGACGTGACTCACGTTCCCATCTCTTGAAACCAGCTTTCATTAATTGAGTCTTTTCATTATGATGCCATGGACCCATTTTGGTCTGTGTTCATAATGTATCAAGGTTCGATACCCAGCCCTACTGATCACAGAGACTCCGAGCTCAGAGCTGAACACAGATATGAAGAGTTTATTTTCCAAAACAATGTGGGAATGCTTTTGGGAAGCAGAAAGACATCAAATTCCTCATTCTGCATCTGTGAAAAATAAATAGCATCACTCGATTCACCTGCTCACCTTTATCTCACAACATATTTTCATTCAAAAGTGTCACTTTTGCCAAACATTGGACGGCTTATTTTGGAATGAAACACTTCATATCTACTTCATATCTGACTTAAACATATGAGATAATCATCAGAACTAGTTACCATCTGCTCAGCACATCTACAGGACAATCAAGCCCATGTTACGACAGAGACTGAATACTGATTCCTGTTGTCTTAAAGTACAAGCTACTGTACAGCTTCACAAGAAAACAGTTCACGTTATCAAAGTGAGACATCTGACCCTGCCGGATAACCTCTCTGGATAAACATCAGGCCTGTGTGTCTGTGTGTTTGATGGTGAAATCTCAGTGATCTTGAACACACTCTAAGCTTCACATCTTCAGATGCTAAGAGCTTTTCAGGATTTGAGGTTTAAGGTAATTCTTTCTTTTAAATTGACCACAATATAAGTAAATTAAACCTTGACTAAATCAATAAAGACTTGATCTGTCTGTCATTGTTCTCAATACAGCCTGTGGGTCCTTTAAGTGTGTATGTTGGATCCTGAGATTGCTTGCGTATTCGGTCTCCCCCGCGGCCGCGACACATAAAGAGCAAAGAAATGCTGATTATTCTGATTATTAGCAGGTCTATCGATATCCCAGTCGAAGCACTTTGAGCTGCTGGTGTCAGCTTGTGGGCGTGCAGAGACAGATGATCGCATAAATTAATGCGACCGGCCTGCGTTTATAATGAGAAGAGACACATTCTAGCTGCTGCTGCCCTCCTTTGTTTGACTGTTTTTTCAAGAAATATAAATTAAGGCAGGCTGATTGACATTTTTAGAAACCTGTAAAAAAAAAAAATCTGCCTCGTGAAAAATGTCTATAGTATTCCTGTGATATACCTGAAGTGCTCAAGAGCATGTCTGTGCTACTAAATAATGATCTGGTAATGTTTTTTGTACTTTTTTTCCACAATTAGAATACTGTAATATTCTTACAATGTGTGTGCCATTAATAAGGAGTTTATGTTATTTAATTGGACTTCATTATATTTCCCCCCTATAATATTACTATGGAGCTTTTCACAGTATCTGTGGTGTACACAGGCTCACTGTATGTATTGCTATAGAAAGTGTACTGTATATTTATACCACTGCAATATTCCTATAGAGGCTTGTTGTGTCTCTAGACTAGAAATATGATATTCTTTCTTACATTGATTTCAATATGTCGGTGGTACTTTATTTTGATTTTAATTATCGTAAAGTGAACCTGTGTTAATAAATGTCAGCATTCCAATAATATTCCTATAATGTTGTTGCAGAGACTTGAAAGAATGATGAGTGTATGGTGATTTTAATGGACTTTTGTCAACTATCCCTGGCTAATCCCTCTATATGGACTTAATTGCATTTTATTTAATAGTATATGTATGATATGCCCAGGCCTATATAGCCAAGACAGCACAGATTTTTTTTCATTATTATTATTTCATTTAATTTCATTATTGTCATATATTAATTGCAGAGGCATATTGTGTGTATGTGGTTCTTGTCCTTTGTTAAAAATCACACAATCAGTCCTATAATATTTCTATAGCATTCAGAGATGATCATGGTTTTGGTATAGTGAACTGATGCATACTGTATGACCTATAGTGTTTCTGTAAAAGAGAAAAACCTGCGTGCTAAATTTGTAGTTTATATTGTTCTTAAAATATTTTTTATATATCTGATATCTTTATAATATTTCCATAACTACATGTGTATGCAGGCCTCAGCTGTGATTTTACATTTGTTTATTGCATTAACATTCCAACAGATACTGAAAGGTGCAGTTGGATTTTATCTCCTATTTCTGCATCTCATGAAGCATCATTGTCTCTCTACGTTTCATAACAGGATTAATGTGAATCTGTTTTTTTTCCCTCTCTCTCTCTTCATTTTGGGGTGTTCCTGATTAGTCCCCCCCTCCTCCTCTTCAGACCAAAGTTGCTCCCAGGCTGCTCCCAGAGGAGCAGAGGGGCAGAGAAAACATGGCCGAGAGCGGGGACTCTATTTCCTGTCCGTCAAGTTCATAACACAGGCTGTTCTTTTTTCTTTTTTCTTTCTTTTTTAAACGCACAAACTTTTAGACGGAGTCATTAGTTTGGGCAAACAGCCTGCTGCAGGGACCTTTAAACTGCGGAGTGTGTGGCACATTTCTGTCTTCTCTGCTCCCTGTCTGTCTGTCTGTCTGTCTGATCATCTGAAATATTCTGTACAACACGGGTGCAGAGTGCATGGAGCAGCCTATAAAGTCACAAAGACAAAACGAAACATTTTCTAAATCATCTATCATGGGCAAAGAAATCTGGCTACACATGAAGGAAAAAAAGGACTTAAAATGAGATATACTACCATGGATGTTGGGAACATTTTCAAATCGCTGTTTCGCATCTATAAGACAACAAAATTACTAATGCAGCATCACAATTCTCTGCACACACACACACACAGACACACACAAACAAAAATGAAATTAGAAAACCAACAATATGCACTGACTTGTCTGCAAGTTACTCAAACACACAACTTTGTGCAAATAGTTGAAAGACTGAGTGAAAGCTAAAATATGCAGGTTATGTGCCGTGCAACTCATAGGTTAAAAATGTAAACAGTGGTCGCTGTATGAAGCCTACAGGACGATTCTTTCTTCTACGGCTTTTACTGTCATGAGACTAGCCATAATATTCATATTAACAATATAAAAAGAAGATGAATGTCCTTACCGCGCTGAAATCCAGTAAGTCACTCAGCTCCTTGTCTGTTCCCAAAGCTGCCATCCGCTGTTGATGATGCATTTTAGCAAAATCGCACGGACCTAAAAACATGGAAACAAATGGAGAGATAGATAGATAGAAGAGGATAGGTAGACAGATTGATAGATGGAGAGATAGAGGGGGGAGAGGAGAGGAGAGAGAAGGACGGCTTTTTGCGCACCGCTCCGCTCCCGGATCTCTTTTCCTCCACAGCGAAATAAATCCAGTAAAACAACCTTAAAGCCTCGATCAGAAATCTAGTTTTCTTTCATCCTCAGAGCAGGGACTCGGTCCCGGGTTCCTGGTTTGGCAGCAGGAAATAAATCGCAAGAAAAAAAAACTGACTGATAAAAAGGGGAGCGACAGGACGGGAGTCTTTTCGCGTGTGTTTTGGTGTGTTTTCTCCAGCCAAAGAAGTCCGACCTCTCCGCGCTAAGACGCAGTTCGTCCGCCGCGGCTGATTGTCAGGCTCACACACGATATAAATAAATAACACGCCGTGTCTCCGCGAGCCTCTCGGGGAGGAAAAAGATCACCCGAAAAAAAATGAGCAGTGGTGGTTTTGTGCGTGTGTTGGTGTCAGAGGGAGAGTCGCGCCAGGGTGAGCGCTGTTCCTGACCGCGCTGAGGGTCCCGTCCGCTCGGCTACGGGTGCTGAAGATCCCCGGGTACGCAGGACGGATCCCATGTGCGTTTGGCACAGCCTCGGTGTGATAAATGTGTTCGTGCGGCCACCTAGCTTACATTCTCGTCTAACACCACCGCGCCGAGCTGCTGCTGCTGCTGCTGCTGCTGCTGCTACAGGAGAGAGCAGAAAATCTCCAGCAAAATTAAAAACATTTTAAAGAAAAATTGGTTTGTTGGAGTGGCTGATTGGTGCGGTGATTGGCTGGTTTGATTTGGATTGGGTTAATTCGAGTAAATGGGGTAGGAAAAGGTGATTTTCCCCCTCTCTGGAGTTTGCGGAACTGCAATGGTGCTTAAACCCTAGACAAAATAAAACTTTTAAAATGTATTTTATATATATTTTATATATGTATATTATATATAAAATGTATTTACTTGTTTCTTAATTTCATTTTAGTTTTTTTGTTAGTTTTTGGTGGGTAATTTTTCATATAACCATTTATGCCTCTACATTCTGTGTCTATCTATTGATGCAACTTTCTTTATGTATTTTATAGATTTTTATAGACTAAAAAGTGCATTGAAAGGAGTGCCTGCTTGACTTGCATGGTAACCTTCTATGGGTCACCACTATATACCACAAAAGCACCAAAACCCACCTCACTGGAAATACTTTGCAGTACTTTGTTTTTTTTTTTCTTCTTGTGCAGCCCACAGCCTGCAGGTATAAAATGACTGGCCTATTTCTGCCAATTACACCCTGCATGCGCGGGTTTCTCTCACAGAGAAAGGCCAGCAAAAATACGCAGGTGCAGGTAGGACATAAAGGCTTATTTGTTGCAGCGTAAAGTGGTCCTGCCTGTTGGCCTTTCACGGCCTTTCACTCTCAAACTAACTAAAAAGTAACAGCTTATACGGAAAGCAGCGGCGAGAACAGATTACTCAACAGACCACTTGTTTGTGTGTACAAAATTCTGCATAAGTGCAAGCATATTTTAATCTGTTGCTGATCTAAGGTGAAGATAATCAACGGTTTTTGTGCATAAAGTGTTGACAGGACAATCTTGTTAGAGATGAAGTGGACAGTAAACACACCACAACTCTCTATATCCATGTTTTTAAGTCAAAACACACCTGTCAGAACAAGGCAAGGCAGGAACCTTTCCCTGGACACCACACTCCTGGGGTATTGCTGAGTGGCTTTGTGTCAAAATGTCCCCAATAGAGGCCCAACAACAAATGTTTGCCAGTCTGGCCAGCCTAAGACTTTTTGGGTCCTTAAGTCCATTATTATTTTGTACCACCAATGGATCAAATGATTCTGTGTAAGTCGATGGGGACAATCCCACAGAGTATTATCACCTGACTCTAAAGTTCCCTTCATCTACAGAGCTTTTTAGCCTCCTTTAGCTCATTGTTTTGGTTTTTCACATATTGGCACAGGTACTGTTTGGAGTACTCTCAGCTCTCTCCTCAACCTCATTTCCAGCAGCTGCAGGTAGACTATGGTGCCTATTCAGCAACAAACAGCAGACAGACAAAGTAAGCAACCAGCGAATTAAGTAGGTCTGACGTCTAGCAATTTAAGAGTCAGACGTTCTTTCAGGAAATAATGACTACCAAATCAAAACTAAAAGCAGAGTGAATATTGGACTTTCATTCATCAGGTGGACACAAACCCAACTCCGGTGGGGTTGCTCTGCGTCTGCAGATCATGCAACACCAGCCATCACAACTTTATAAGGTGATACTATGCCAATGTTGTGTTTATAGCAAATCACCAAAAAAATGCAGATGTGCTTCCCTGAGACCGTTACTGACACTTTGTGCAGAAATGAATGCTGCTTTAAGGATTAAAACATAAGGTTGTTTTAAGCCATTTCAACAAATGACAACGTTGACAGTGTAATTGCTGAGGAGAGACAAGAAAACAAAAGAAAGAATGACATAAGGAAAGAAAAATAAAGAGTGACAAAGAAACAGCAAAAAAATTAAAAATCGGGGACAAAAGTGAATCTGTGAAACTGTCTCTCCGGCTCTCATGGCCTGTGATCTATTCTCTGTGGCTAATACTGATTACAATGTGAGCAGGCAATCATACGTTTGTCGCTCTTAATCTCTTTCATTCTTCCACAGTACTGCATCCTCCTAACTTAACTTTGATTTGACTAAAAGCCAGTCGACTTCTCACTGCTTCCCTTTCATTATCAACATGTGAACACAGGAAGGAGTTACGTAACTTCAAACAACATATCCTGGTTTAGTCTGAGTGTTTTAACCTTGAAACAGAGCTGGAACGTACAGTTTGGTCAGACACATCACAGTACGTCTGTCACATCTAGGTCAAAACTGAGCTGCAAAAATCATCCTTGATACATAGAAGTTATTACATAATGAGCTGGGAAGGAGGGGGGCAAATGGGACATTATTTGTGGTGTGACTCAGTTAGTGAAACAACTAGATAGACGCCTATAAAGAATATCACACAAAATAACAAAAGATGGATCAAACAGAACAAAAATGCTAGTATATACCTGTATCTGTTGACATAAAGGATTACAAGTTGTTAGGATTTGAATATAAATTATAAGCAGGGTTGGGAGGGTTACTTTAAAAATGTAATCTGGTACAATTACTAATTACTTGTTTAAAAATGTAATGAGTAACATAATCCAAGCATCACAAAATAAAAGTAACATAATCTTATTACTTTTTTGTTACATTTGGATTACTTAAATTCCAAATAGGCAAATGAAGACAACAGAAGTATCAATAATGTGTTTTCTGCTCTGTGTATTTTTAAGAGAAACATAGAATAACAAAATCTCCTGTTCCCCAAATCCACATTTAAATGTTTTTATATGATATGCTTTGCACTATGTCACCATAGTGGGCTGTTTCTCGCCCATTCTTGGTGATATTTAAGTTTGTCAATTGGAAAACCATTTTACAACTTTGATTACTCATGCTGTACTTGTATTAATTTAGCGTCCAAAGAAAACAATATGAAGCTGCTGAAGCAAAGTGTTTCTGGGACCGGGCCCCACTAATTACTGTAGAAAAACACAACTTTCTTCACGGATTCTGGTAAAACTGGATCACATTTGATGGAGAAATAGTAGAAATATGGAGAAAATATTTTTCTCTCTGATGTCCCCCTGCTGCTCTGCCTCTGTCCTGATGGACAGATAGCTTTACTTGTTGCTGAAGTTAGTTGACAAGCTAACTAGCTGCTGTTATTAGCTCTGTTAGCTGTGCAACCACTGGTCAGCCTGGGAGATTGGAGCACCAGGTGTTTAAGTTAAATGGGGTGCGGTGCCTGATTAGGAACCGTCGCCAGGTGAGCGGGCAATGAAACCTTGCTCAGCAGTCTCCCTGTGAACACAGCATGAACAGTAAGTAAGTAAGTATGAGCAGGGATGATTTACACAGAGTGTCTGTGATAGCTTTACTTTTTGATAAACTGCTAACTGTAGGCTTTGTGCCGGTATCTGTGGCTAGTTACTTCGGTCAATTAGCCGTGCTGCTAGTGGTAATCTTAGCTTACTCAAATCCACCTTCGTATTGTATTCCCAGTGGTCAAACTGGCCTCTGTTGGTCTCTGAAGCTGTCCTGGTTCAGCTGCCGTGTTCAGTCACTGGGAGTCTGCATGATGGGGTGCGGGCGTAAACACACATTTGGCGCTACTGCCAACTGTAAACACCAATAAATACCTGCAACACGTCCCTTCCTTGCTTTGTGTTTTGACAGAAACACTTACATAAACCATAAACTGTATGTAAAAAACATATATGGAGCCAAATAACACTGCGTTTTCTGTTTCATGGAATCTTTCTGCTTAAAGTAATCCCAAAGAGTAATCCCCGGTTTTTCAAAATGTACCTGCAATCTGATTATGTCTTTATTTTCTGTATTGTAACGGAATACAGTTTACAGTTTTTTCATATCCTGATTACGTAACATGTAATCCGCTACTCCCCAAACCTGATTATTAGCATTAAAAGTAAAACATCATGTTCAAGCAAACCGAGCCTTTCTCTTGCTTTACCTCCCCAGGGAGGCACAGGAGAGTTGAACAAGAGTTGCACAGCGAGACATGTGAGGCAATGACACTACATGAGGTGAAAGGTGCATTTTGGTGTTCTAAAGACAATGGGAAGTTGAATCAGCAGCTGTAGTCAAGTTCATGTTGATGATCCATCCAAATCTAAAGCAACATTATGTAGTACACTGAACAAAATTATAAACGCAACACTTTTGTTTTTGCTCCCGTTCATCGTGAGCTGAACTCAAAGACTTTCTCTATGTACACCAAAGGCCTATTTCTCTCAATTATTGTTCACAAATCTAGCAGAATCGGTGTTAGTGAGCACTTCTCCTTTGTCGAGATAATCCATCCACCTGACAGGTGTGGCATATCAAATTACCCATGCACAGGTATGCCTCAGGCTGGCCACAATAAAAGGCCACTCGAAAATGTGCAGTTCCATCACAGCACAAAGTTCTGAGGGAGCGTGCAGTTGGCATGCTGGCTGCAGGAATGTCCACCAAAGCTGTTGCCTGTGAACTGAATGTTCATTTCTCCACCATAAGCCGTCTCCATATCTCGGTCCATATCTCAACAGCAATTGTACTGTCATCTTGTATAGACATTGAAGATCAATCTTTACAACCTTAGTGATGCCCTGACGTTTTCCCTAGTTCCACCATGACATTTGTGGTTTTGAGTTAAATATATCAATAACTATTGGTAATCTTGGTTCAGCCATTCATGTTCCCTTCAGTTAATTTTGGTGATCCCTTCATCCGTCCATTTCTTGTTTTGTGACCACATTTCTGCAAAAATAATGACATTCACATCATCCTCAGCTGAAATTACTTTTCTTCAGACTATTTGAACTGATTTGAAGTAAAAAAAAAAGTGCACAGAGAGAGTGGAGTTCTGCTGTATTTAGCAGCTTCTAGCACCTTTTCCAGGAGCCAGTAGCTAAGGAATTAGATGTATTAAATTGATTCAACAAATGTAACTACCAGGCAACACAGCACACCCCCCTCTTGGATACTGATTGCGTTTCTAAGGAAACATGAATGAAGACTGAGAGACAGACAGGAAGAAAAAAAAATGACAGGAGTGAATTTAAAATGTAATGATGATGGTGGTCAAGGAAATAGCAGGGCTGAGTCACTGGGAGGAATTAATGCTATAAACACACACATACTGTATGTCCACACAAAAGTACACACTCCTGGAGGGAAGCTGTGCAAGCAGACACACTAAATGCATGCAACCACACATGCATATTCATTTTTTTTCTGTCTCACTCAAACACACACATTTGTGCGCACGCACACACAAACACACACACACACACACACACACACACACTCCACCCCTCTGTGGTCTCTAACAGTGTGTTTTTGCCAAACACCTGTGTAATCGTACAGCTGTGGAGAATGCTGGGAAAGGACCGGGGGAACTGAACACCGCACAGCTAATACCCTTTGATTCCACCCGGATCACTGTGTGCGAGTGTGTGTGTGTGTTTGTGTGTGTGTGTGCGTGTGTATCAGTGTGTGTAAGCATATGAGTGTATAAAAAGTGTGAGTGCTTTTGGAGATTGGAGGGAAAGAGCGAGAGGGAGGAAAAGCAAGAGAGCGGATGAGTCTTGGCTCAAGTTTGTTATGTGTGTTTTTGTGGTGTGTGTGTGTGTGTGTGTTTATAATCTGTCCCCAGTATCAGCATTCTGGAACATTCCTCCATCCTCCTCCTCCTCCAGCTGAACTCATCGAGAGCCCTCTTCCTAAAAACAGGCAAACCATCCACCACAGAGGAAGAAGCTGCAGCCACTTTTTTTGTAGAAAGCTTGTTTTAATACAAACTATTTCAGCTGTATACACTATCTCACAAAAGTCAGTACACCCCTCACATTGTTGTAAATATTTGTTTGAATCTTTTTATGTGACAACACAGAAGAAATGACACTTAGCTACAATGTAAAGTAGTGAGTGTACAGCTTGTAAATTTGCAGTCCCCTCAAAATAACACATCACACAGCCATTAATGTCTAAACCGCTGGCAACAAAAGTGAGTACACCCCAAGTGAAAATGTCCAAATTGGGCCCAAAGTGACAATATTTTGTGTGGCAACTTATACAGTTCAGTAGTTGTTAGGATTGCTTTCTCGGGGTCTCTGTGCAGGTCCAGTATCATCTTCTCTTTGAACACCTGACAGTGTAACATCAGCTAATGTACTGTACTGATACTGTATGTAAGAATAATATTAATGTAATATCTCAGTGTATGTCACTACCTCTGACATTAGTCATGGACTGCTTTGCTTTAGAAAGATGTTTTTAGCGTTTTAACCCTCTTTATTATTAATAATAAACATCAGTATTATTAAAATTTTTAATTGTTTCAGGTCATATAATGGACTCGACACTGATAAAATAGTTGTTTTGTCCACTGATTTCAAAGCAGGACTAAAAGCTCTGAAAGTCTTCAGAGCGCACTCCATCCCCAAACATGAGACACACATCTCATGAGAATCTCCATCCGTGATGTACCGAGGGGAAGGAAAAACACACCTTCTGTACCTCTGGTTGCCAGACATGCTGGTAGACGACTTCTTCAGGTAAGACATGCTGCTTGTAGGACTGCAGCTTTCTTCAAACAACATACAGAGCGCCTGCTGAATAGAAAAAAGCTAATGATGAGTGTGTACAGGTGTGCTTTATATGCCTCCGGTTATTCCGTCACACCCTACTGTTCTAGCGACAAACCAATAGGATTGGAGTGATTTCATTCAGATTCAGACCTGCTACGCCCTCGAAGGGAACTCCTCATGAACAGGTGACATCAAGATAATTTGAGGAAAATTGATTGATTGATATATGATAAGTTTCTTGTACTTTGTTGTGAGGAAGTTTAGTTTGGTTTAAAGAGGTGATATTATGCTTTTTGGCTTTCCCCCTCTCCTTTATAGAGTTATATACATTTTTTGTGCATGTAATAGGTTTGCAAAGTGAAAAAGTTCCCATCTCCCACAGAAAACACTGCCCTGAAAACAGCTCGTTTGTAGTCCAGCCTTTTCCCTTTCATCCCTGTAACGTCACAGGGATGAAAGCTAAATGCGCCTCATATAATGCTCGCCAAGTAAAGTTGTTACTATGATGTAGAGACAGAGCTCAGTTAAGATTTTATGGATCAAAGGTACATTTGTTACAGATTAATAACTCACCACTCTGAAACTCTTGTTCCAGTCCATGTTGCCAAGCTGGTCGGCAACATATACAGGTGAATTGAAGCTGTTTACAGGCTTCTCACTGACCCGCCCTTCTCTGCATCTGATTGACTATAGTACTTCCTAGGAACTGCGCATGTACAACTCCCAAAAAAAAGATAATTAAGAGACAAGATGTATCACTACATACGTTATACTTGCTGCATTGGCGCCTGATGGAAATTGTGAGGATTATTTTTTAGTCAGTTCCTGTTTGTCATAATTTATAAGATATGACGTAACGTTGTGAGCTCTTTGTGACACATGAGAAGATGAGTAAGACAAAAGGAGCAGCAACATGCAGTATCACTTGTGGGCACTCACCAGAATTTGATGGTTTATATAGAACAAATATTGTACAGCATGACATCACCAAACCAATGAATGAGTTACGTGGCTGTCAGTCAGTCAGTGTGCAAGCAGGTTTACACCGCTTGGTTCATTTGGAATAAGTAAACACCTAACATACCTAATAATCAGCAGTGCATCAGTTGTTTCTTCTATAAGTTAAAGACATCTAAAGGTATAAAATAGGGGAAGACTATATTTCTTAATCTTCAATTTTCTTAGATGCAGTTACTCTACTCTACATTATTGCTGTTTCCAATCTGCACAGACAGCTGACAAGATTCTTGCCACAACAGCAATTCATGTTGGTCAAAGGTCTCAGTGGCAGCCAAGTTTCTTTGATTGATTTTTATGAGTTGGACTCATGTCCACCTTCCACATCTGACAGGAATGTGTCTGAGCAGCCCCACCTGCTCACTTAGGTGAAAGTGACAATTATTAACAGTTAAAGACCCGGAGAGGAACTGAGTTTCTTTTCAGCAGGAGAAACTCAGCAGGTGTCAAATCTCAAGCCTTTAAACATCTCTCATGCAGAATTCTTGGTTGGTGTGAGTCTGTGTCTGAGAGTGTGTGTGTGTGTGTGTGTGTGTGTGTGTGTGTGTGTGTGTGTGTGTGTGTGTGTGTGTGTGTGTGTGTGTGTGTGTGTGTGTGTGTGTGTGTGTGTGTGTGTGTGCGTGCGTGTTGTCCCTGGTCTGGGTGTTGTTTTGGGATAAGGGGGCGGGTGCCAAGCAGATGGTTTACACAGGTGTCTCCAGTATGTATGTACTGTATGTGTTGTATGTGTGTATGTGTGTGTGTGTGTGTGTGTGTGTGTGGGAGGGGGGGTGATCTAGAGGGAGGCAGCTGGGGTCAAGTTCAGGCCACTTCCTTCTGTTGATAAAGTGAAAGTTGGTCTCTCAGTGAGTACAGTTTTATCTCCTGGTGTTAAGGTGCATGTCGGAGTTGTCCACAAAATGTGGTTTTACCTATATGCTAGAAAGCTGAAAAAATGTCTTTTAATCATTTCCTCAAAAAAGTTCTTACACTTGGCTGAGGTGGAAAAGTTGATGTATGGGATAATTGCTTTTTTTCTTTTTCTTTTTCTTTTCTTTTTTTTTTACAATTTAGTTTCTAGTAGAATCAGTAATCATGACGTAATACTCTGAAATCTGGGAACATGGTGACATCATTGTTAAAAAGACAGACAGGTCAATCAACACAAGGACCTGGACGATTCAATTCAATTTCATCTATATAATGACAATTCACAATATGCTTAAACTTCAATTAATAGTTAGCTTTTATTTGCTTCAGTCACTGAACTCACCCTCCTGTTTGCTCAGCAACGATGGGAAATAGGCTACTACAAATTTGTTTATTTCAACCAGTATGAATATTACGTTTCTAAAGTAATATGAATATCGAATAAATATTACTTTTCTGAAAATTCAGGATTTGGATTTGGTACTGGATATGATTTCCAGTATTTTGGCTCATACATGCATATGCCAGTGTTTTTATAATATTTTCTAATTGCTCAAATTTGCGGACATTGGACACTTTCTTGCTGATTCACTAACTAGTGTCACACTTCACATCAATGACGTCAGATTTCATTCCATATATTCAGACGTACAAACTTCATCATAACGTAAGACATTAGAAATTGAAAAATTTAAAATCTATGACCACCGGTTAAGCCTGGAATGGACCGGCCATGTGGGAGTCTTCTTGAACTTCGCCAGCCGGTCCCTGGTCCAAGGACAGGACCTTGTGGAACTCCATGACTAACTTTGGCATGCATGGAGGATTCATCATTAATAAACAGAGCTTAAATCAGCTCAGCATCAAATTCAGCACTAAGATCTAAGAAGTCAAGTTCAGAGACAAGAACTTTGTTTGATGACTGACAGTTTTTAAACAAGCCAACACTTTATTGGGAGAGAAGTGAAAGCGAGTGCAACCAAAATGTCAGTGAAAATCCCTCACTGCAGTAACTGTGTGCAAACGACTACGGCAAGCTTGATTGGTCAGTGTTGAAGCAGTAACCATCACTACCATACTCATCTTGATTTTTGAAGGCTATTCTATCACTTGCAGTTTCTAAAATAACAGGGAGTACTCGGGTAGATTGCCAAGGCTAGCCCAGCAGATGATCCCCCTTGATTTATCTAACATTTTGTCATGCAGCACATTCCTGAACTGAATTGTTTATTTCCACCACCAAATATGAAATCATACATGCACTTTAGTGGAAGTCTAACATTGTGCAATAAAGACCCCAGCATAGGCACCAGCTTGCCTGAGTGGGTCACTCAGGTGTAGGCAGTCATACCTGATACCTGTTTCCAGTTTCACACTGTAGTGGTCATTATATATTGCTGCTTTGTTGTTTATGATGCTTTTCCACAGCAGACATTTTGGCGTGTCATAGTTAGAAGAGTTATTAATAACATTAACAATGGCTCTGTTCTGTGTCAACATGAACACATAATTTCACAAGCAGTGGAATAGAATTTAGCCATCATTAGTTTTATCATTAGTTTTGTTATTTATGTGCTTTTTATACTGTAACATGTCAAAATGTCTTCTGTGAAAAAATGTTTATGCCCAAAAAATATCCTAAAATTGATCTTTAACAGAAATAACGGTTGATTATTTTTACCTTCTTTTGATTTATTAACCCCAAATGTAGGTTGCTGTTTTCGACTCCAACTGCTGCTGACTGGACATGGACGACTCACAGTAGCCATGTGGGAGTACATTTGAATATAACTATTGTGCTTAAGTGCAATGTTGAGAGGAGTGTGTGTGTGTGCATGTGTGCGTGCGTGTGTGTGTGTGAGAGAGGTTTAAAAGGAAGGCAGAAGTGCAGAGTCAGCAAACAGAAAGGAGAGAGGGAAAAGTTGAGAGATATTCTGTGAGGGAGAGAGGGTGAAGAGAGAGGGGAGAGAGAGTGAGGGAAAGAATGACCCACAGCGAGAGAGAGAGAGAGTAAGTAAGGAAAGTAAAAATAGAGAAAAAGAAGAGAGAGGGGGTGAGAGAGTAACACAGGGAGCGGCCTAAACCGGGGATTTATTGGTTTCTACTAAACTCAAATCAACACACACACCACACACACTCCTAGATAGATGAAGAGAGGCTGCTTCATTTTGCCACCACTTGCAACCAGGCCCTGGGAGCCGCTGAGGTCTGCTCTTTGTGGTGTGTGTGTGTGTGTGTGTGTGTGTGTGTGTGTGTGTGTACAGCTGTGGTGTGCTCAGATGTTGTATAAAAAGAACAGAACCACTTCAGTCACAAACCTCAGGCTCAACTGCTTTAGTTGATACAAGGAGAGTGTTTGTTAGAACCTGAACACACACACAACACACACACACACACACACACACACACACACACACACACACACACAGTCCTTTGGGTGTGCTCAGTGTTTTTAACTTTAAGGTTTCAGGTTAAGTTTATTACATCCTATGGAAACACACTGGACATCTACACAGGTTTTTCAAGTAATGTTCAACTTTAGTAATTTTTGGCACCACTGACCAATGGCAAGCAATCTTGACAATGATGACCTTTTAGGGTCCAAAATGGAGGAACCTACTGTACCTCAGGTTATTTACCATGCACTATTTACTGTACTGTGGGAGTACAAACTGCTCCACAAATGATGCTTGCTTTGCAGACAGGTCATTTCATATGACAGTTATGAAATGATGTACAATCCTAAGAAAAAAAATTTCAAGCGACAGTAAACGGTACCACTCCAGCAACAGGCGTACTGGACCTAAAGAACAGTCACATGACCTAAGTCACATAATGTCTAACACGTTATAAATGTGAAACGGTGGTAGTTTGGTTAGCTTTAGGTAACAAAACTACTTGGTCTGACTTCTTCTGCCACTAGACCTTTAGATTAACAACAGCTGTTATGTTATCATCAGTTAGCGGACTCTAGCATGATGTCCATGTTACAGACACTCATGGCTTCACTAAATTATAAATAACTAGCCCACCATATTTCAGAACATATAAACCTGTCAAACCAGTACAAAGGAAAAACATTGAGCCTTAATTCAGAGAAGTTATGTATCAATCAAAGGAAACATTTTACTTGGAGTGACTGATAATTTTAACAACCTTCAGCCTTGTAAACAAGGTGTTTCAGATGCTTTAAATGTTTTCCCTATCCAAAAAGAAATGCTTTTGTACAGTTTAGTTTGGTGTTTAGCTTGTACCTTCCACTGTTGGACCATCAGAGGAAATATTCATTTATTATTTTAGTTCATGTCTCTTACGGTGAACAGTGACTGGATTCAGATTTTTGGCAGCTGTGAGCCTGAGCACCTTCTGTGTGTTGATATTTAAACAAAAGGTCATTTATTGTTGGAAAGCTTAGCTTTCAAAATCTAATCAGAATATGTGGGAGTGTGTGTGTGTGTGTGTGTGTGTGTGTGTGTGTGTGTGTGTGTGTGTGTGTGTGTGTGTGTGTGTGTTCTCACTGAGCAGATTGCAGTATAATCTCCTGTTGATCCTTTTTTGTGACCGTTAGTTCCCACACTGAAATAATTGTCATTATCTGATAATTATGAAAAGTCTAAATGTAATTAATTACATTTAGACTTTTCATAAGTATCAGTGTCGCTCAGTTTCATCCTCTTAAACATTCAAACTCTGTAATTTTTTGAATTAAGACGGGTAGGAATTGTAGACCTGCAGTGCTGAAATGAACTTCTGTCTCTTGAATGTCAGATAAAACATATTAGATTGTCTTATTAGGTACTCAAAGTATAGATATCCACACCCTGCCCTCTCTAAAGGAAAAAAAGGATCCTTCTGGACTAACTAGTGAGTGACTACTTTTCAGGACACCGAGTGATGCTGACTGGTACAGCTCTGATGTTAACATCAAATACTTTATCAGGATATTAGTATATGATATTGTTGCTAAGGTGAACATCAGGACCTTTTCAGAAGCGAAAAGTGCATCACACAATCTGTGACGCACCGAAGGCCCACAGAGCCTCATACACCAGAGGGCTTGCAACTGGGAATACGGATGAGTACAAAGCTGCGACATATAATAAATCAAGTAAAGGCATGGGAAGAAACTGGAACCACAATTCAAAAACAGACTGATTCTGAACAGATTACACAGCAACCTCCTCCAGGATGGTGACTGTGGACATCCCTCTGGCCAAACAGCTCAATACAGCTTCTATGAATGCTTCCAGGCTAACACTACCAGGGAACTCGCACCAGGAGCTTCAGGAGAGTCAACAGCAGGACTGCAGAAGGACTGGTTGGAATCTCTGGATGCGTTCTGGATGTGTGACCAGCTGGCACCAGTGTTCAC
Organism: Lepomis macrochirus; assembly: GCA_024633595.2. Classification (NCBI taxonomy): domain Eukaryota; kingdom Metazoa; phylum Chordata; class Actinopteri; order Centrarchiformes; family Centrarchidae; genus Lepomis; species Lepomis macrochirus. The sequence continues at coordinate 4,373,446 of JALXJV020000019.1, read as the reverse complement.
AGAGATCTTCAACTTCTGACCGCAGAAGGCATCACTAAAAATTACCTTTATACGGAATATGCAAATATGTTTTGGAGGAAACCTAATCACTGTCTGGACTATGTTCATTGGCAGCTTTTTTTTTCATGGTTGGATTTTTTAAAACTACATTAAACTAAAGTGGCTGAATGTGTTGACACTAAAAGAGGTTACAACATTGTTAATGTCATCACAATTTGTTTTACATAATCCCACCCTGTCTTTTTTAGTAAGTACAATTTTAAATGCAGGACTATTTTTCTGGTATGGTATTACTACTTTTACTTTCTTTTTATTACTCAAAATTGGGCTAAAATTGAAAGCCATTTACATTTTTTTTTTTTTTTTTTACAAAATTCTGTTTTATTTTTAATTATTTAACTGTCCATACATGTAGACACCATGCAACAGAAGAGTAAAACGCCACACCTGATAATATGGAATATTGTGCTTTCATGACATATTAAGCTTATTATTCAATTATTGAAAACTAACAATAAAACACATATTTTAGGCACAAATAGCAGTAAAACACTCACAGTGGTATTTATAACTGTAGTGACATGCAACATATTTTTATCCTCATCTAAATTAATATTGAATCATCTAAGTTATAACACATCAACATCCTAAATATAACAGATTACATAGTTCTAGTAAAACTGATCTTTATAGTACTGAGTACAATACCTATTCTGATTTTGTGCGAAAACCTGCAAAGCAGTCAAAAGTTGCTATTCAGTGCTGTAATATGCACTTGTTATTTGAGTTCATATATTAGTTGTTTGTTTTGTTATATAATTCATGACATCTTTGAAAAAAGGACTAGATAGAAATAGGTTACAGAAATCAGACTTGTTGCATAACGTCCTTGTACGTGGACAGTTGGTTTTTGATGTATAAAAACTACACTTCACTCTAAATATTAGTTTTTAAAACATAAACATGTTAATCATACTTTACTGGACGTATTAACACAGCCAAACATCAAGTAAGTGCAACAACACAAGACATAGCAGTAATACTTACTAGGCCAGGTTGGTCTGTTTTGCAACCTTTTTTTTCACAAGGCTCTGGCTAATGTCTGGGACCCTGTTGCTTGGTCACTTTCTTTTTCTCATCCTAACTTCCTCGGCCAATGTTCTTGTTGCCTCTGCCATTAGCTAACGTTATGTCCATAGAGGCTGCTGAGCTTCAGTTACGTTGCCCGCTTGTCCTGCTTCGGCATGACACTGGCGCCACTCTCTACTAGCTGCTGTTTTATGGCAGAAAAGTAACATAATCTTGGTTGAAACTTGGGTGGCAAGCTAGCCAACAAAGCTAGATAGCTGAACATTTAAAGTGACTTTACCAATGTCCGAGTATCTAGTAAGTTTGCTAACATCAACTCAAGGTTTACAGCTAGCGGCTAAACCTCTGGCTGATTTTCCTCAAGTCAACAACTTTGCTAACACAGACAAACATCAAGCAAGAGCAGCAACACAAGACATAGCAAGCCATCTGATACATTATTACTAACTAGTCCAATTGCAAGAAGGCCAGCTTGGCATCTGTCTTGCATCCTTTCAGCTCTTAGCTCACGCCAACGAGTAAAGCCAGTCCGATATTTACTCTTGTCTGGTCTCTTGCTCACTGTTTCTCTTCCTCACTTCAACATCTTCCATGATATCCATACTGAGAATACCGAACTAGCTTCTTCCAGAGAACTTACATTGTACGTTCTATTCTTTTTGCTTCTTCTTATAGCTAGCTTGCTGAAGTGTTCACAAAAGGTTTCCGTTCAAGCATACATATGCAACACCAGACGCTCCGGGTCCAGAGTGGCAACGACAGAGAAGCAACGTCGTTCTCCCTATTACAAGTCAGTGTACCATCAAAATGGTTTTGATACAGTTATTTAAAGTTACTATTGCTAAATAATGCTGCTTTATATGAATGTTGCTTGATTTGACTTTATTGCGGTGCTTGATGAAAAGTCAGTGGATTACGAAAGTGTTTAGGTTATCAACATCTGGGGACCATGAATGTACAGATTTTCATCCATCCAATCAGTGTTGAGATATTTCTATCAGGACCAAATATGTGGACAGACCAATGGAACAACGTTGCCATCCAACCATTTATAATTTACCTAGTTAAAAAAGTGGATTTAGTGTTACCTTTTACTTTAAATAACAAGCTGCTTTATTCAAAATGTGCAATGAAAACACAACTACGGTGTCTGCTCCTCATTAACCTCTTACTTTTATAGGTTAACTTGTGCATTCCTTTCTGCTGGTCAGACCAGAAACACACACGCAGGCACATACACACACACATACGGTACTGCTCTAAGGCAGAAGAAAAGCCTTGTTTCACAGCAACTAATGGTTTTAATAATGTGTGTTTGTATGAGTTTGTGTGTGAGAAAGACAGACACCAAAGCACTTTGCAGAGATTGCAGGCAGCTGCTAGGAAAATACCTTAACACACACACACACACACACACACACACACACAAACACACACACATCGGGGCCTTTGAACAGCCAGATGTGGCTGTGCGGCAGGTTGTGAGCATCAGTGCACCAAAAACAGGGTGAGAGGAGGGCTGGGTCTAAAACTAAACCAGTTAATGGAATACAGATTTCCTCAACCTGCTTCAGCCTGAGGACAAACAGACACACAGACACACAGGCACACACAAACACACACAAGCAGATGTCTTAAAGGTAGATGGCTGATCTTTAAGGTTATCTTTAATTCCTATTCATCAGAACACGTTTTTGTAGCTTTGCCTCTTATTTCTATAGAGGGGGACAAAGTACTTGAGTCCTGGTGAAATATTACTCCAATACAAGTGAAAGTTGTTCAGTCAAATTTTTACTTGAGGTAAAGTACTGGAATACTTGCTTTTAAAAATACTTAATACACTATTAACACTTAAATAGTGTAGAGGATAATTTTTTGGCCTATGTCCTACTGCATTTTTAGAAAATGTAGAAGTTAAATATATCCATTGACTCAAAGCTGTGCTTCAAAGTAACGGGAACCTTCATAGAAATATAGCGGAGTAAAAGTTATATTTCCTAAAAAAAGGAAAAGTAAATTTACTTTGTTACTCTCCACCCCTAATCAATACTCACCATTCTAACAGGTGAGATTCATGAAGTCTCTTTTGGAAGAGAAAGGCCAACGGTAAGCTTTCTACTCAAACTGTCCATTGCAGACATCTTTTGATCATTTTCTTATCATATGAAATTCTATGATAATACAACTGTAAAACAGAAATTGTTAAAAGTTCTTAGATTGAAGGGATCCTTAAATGTGCTCTCTGATGAAAAATGTTTCATGAAGGGTATTCTGTTATACTTAAGAAGGTGGACAGCTTTCTCTGTTTAGTGTCTGTTTAGTTTGTTCCGCAGATTTTTATTATATTTTATTTTTAAAAACATATTTACATTTATATTTTGCATTTATTACATTTGAATCACAGTGATAGTGTGCTGCTTATCAAAAATGAATGAATAAAGAAATACAGAAGGTTGATTAGCAAGCTTTTTCATTTATATCAGTATCTTGTATTAGTGACTTTTAAATGTCAGCCTTTTCTCAGACTAAACAGGGACTCTGAGTCAGGAAACAGGTAATGAGCATCTCTTGGATTTTGCTGTTTTGCCACACACACACACACACACACACACACACACACACACCTCTTTTTCTGTGCAGAGGTGCATGTATGTCACCTTTCACACTTCACCTTTCAACAGAGAACAAAGCAATGTAATTAAAAGTCCACACAGTCAATTAAGACTTATTTTGAGGTGTGTGTTCACAGAGCTCATTCTGTCAGTGAGAGAGAGGAAGAGAGGAAGGGGAGTAGGTGTCGGTGCTGCGCTGCAGGAAATGACACACTTTAGAAGTCAGTTTTTCTTCTTCCTCCTCATCCTTCTCCCAGTGTTACTCTTCTTTTCCATCATTTTTAAGCTTCAACCGTCATTCTTTCCTTCACCCTCCACTTTCCCATCATCTTCATCTGATGACTCATCAGATGAAGATTCTTCTCTTCCTCATGCTCCTCTCCTTATTCCTTATCCAGCTCTTCCTGATGTCCCCTTCCTCGTTGTTATGGCAAATAAACTACAGTTAATGTATGGATAAAGTTAGGTAACTAATGCTGACCCCACACAAGAGGATAAAGTATAGTTGGGTATATTCGTTGTATTGAGCAGAAACCTGCAAATCCGGGAAGTGTCACCTGCTCTATAAAATGAATTAATCCGTGCTGATTCCGTCTTCTCAGCTATTAATTGTATTACTGAAGGCAAAGGGATCAATGTAACAACAGCAGCATGGGAGGATGAGCAGCAAAAAAAGACAGAGGCTGTGAACGTGGTACTTTCTCACCTTAACAGCCTCTTTTTTTCACAAATGAAAAAGATCACTTGAAATGATCACCCAAAATCTTCCTGCTGATTACACTTTTTGTTAAAATCAGGTGCACCTGAGAAGAGAATGAAAAAAGTGATAAATCCAGTATTTTATTGTTGTTTTCTTTTGTAATTTAAGACAAAGTCAAACAAAAGTTGTCAGCCTTTGCAAGATGTATTACAGTAACTTCGGATTCAATTATGAGAGAGGAAATTTAAAAAAGAGCTGCAACAATAAATGCAATGTCAGTCCTAACTGTCATAAACAAAGCCAGTTAGCTGTAAGTATGAAAACAGTTTGAACAAGCGATAAAAAGTACTTCTAAGCTTGTTATCATTTGCTGCAGAGAGTCAGCGAGCTGTGGCACACCTTTGGGGGAAAACTTGGCAGAACTGATGAGGAAGGTGTGAAGACATGAGGAGGAAAGAAAGAAGAAAAGAGAGATTCCTTTTGGGTACATTTTTTCACCTCTGATGAGGGAGGAGGGTGAGAAAATAAGAGGGAGAAACTCAACAAGAGAAGAAGAAAACGAGAGCTGGAATGAGTGCATGCAGATCTCAAGACTGCGATGTGAGCTGATAATTTCTCTACCAGGGAATTATTTATTTCCCCTCGATTATCGTGTTGTTGTGAAGTTGTCAGAGAATAATTGTCCACACAGCTCACCTGAGTGGAAAACAGTTTATTAAACTCTAATAAGAAGTCGACACCTTTTGCACAAATAAACAGATTTCTCCCCAAAAGCTTCTGGCTGTGAATTGCTGTGTGTGTTTCTGTCATTTAAAAATGCGTCTGCTGTTCTCATCCACATAGGTTTGTAGGATAGGACCTGCATCAATGTTGTATTATAGAGTCGCTTTGCTCAGAATTGACTCCACCGACTAACTCTTTTCAGTTTTTTCACTGCATCTTATAAAGTTTTCTCCGTTGTCATGGAGGTGGCTCAGGTGACTTGCTTTAAAACTATAATTATGCCACACATAATGTAATTTACAGTATATGTAGTTCAATGTTATGATGATGTAGTTCAATGTCATACAAATTTAGCTGCCATGGTATGACAATGTAGTTCTCTGGTACTATAATCTATATATGTAGTTCTATGTTATGATGATGTAGTTCCATGGTATGACAATGTAGTTCTGCAGTATGATGTAATGGTGTAGGTGGTTTTGTAGTATCATAATGTTATTCTTTAGTATAATAATGTAGTTTTACAGCATATTAATGCACTTTTATGATATGATTATGTAGTTCCACTGGGTAACAATCCTGTTCTGTAGTATAATAATGTAGTTTATGGCATTTCAGCGTAATCCCATAGTATGATTATGTAGCTCCTCAGGGTAATAATGTTGTTCTGTAGCATAATAATGTAATTGTTTAATATGATAATGAAGCTCCATAGTGTAATCATGTGGTTCAGTGGCATAATAATGTTCCTCTACAATGTGATCATGTATTATGTGTGTAAAGTGTAAATCTTACGGCTCAGCTCTTCACTCAATCACTCAAGTCTGTCAAACAGAACTTTTATTAATCTATTAAACCACAGACAAGTGTGTTGTGTGTGTGTGTGTGTGTGTGTTGTGTGTGTGTGTGTGTGTATGCGTGGGTGATGTGAAGTCCAGTGATGTTAGTGCTATAATAGAGTGGAGTGTGGGATCAAAGGGCTCTGCGGCCACTGTGGTCTGGTTCACTCCCGATACTGACGTCAACACACAGGGAGACTGGAGGGCTGAGAGAGGGGATAGAGTGGGTAGGACTTCCCAGCCATTTCAGTCAATACATGCACACAACCATATTTATTTCTATATAACTCTTATTTTCTCTATTACAAAATAATTTTGGGGGAGAAAAAAATGTAAAATTTGCTGTGCTAATTATGCACTTTATCAAGATTCAGAATTTTAATTGTGAAATCTGGATAACCAGCTGTATATTATACAATTGGGTGTTGGATCATTTCGAATACCTTTTAGTTTCTCTAGCAGACCTCACACTATTCTTTGAAAACTTTTATTTGAGAATTTAATCCAAGGATATTCAAATTATTTTGTTGGCTCTTTTTCACAACACTATGTGCATGGGCGATATAATCCTGTCGTAGTCCTCTAGGCTTGGCTTGGCCGGTCAGCCCTTTTGCTCCCTGCAGCTACATATCCACCACATGTCCACCACCATGACGGACCAGTTGACCAGTTGCAAATAGTGCTACTGCTAAGCCAAGCCTCACCACAACAAACGTACTTTAGACGAATTCACTTCATTTATATTTCTCACATCTTTCAACACAAACTTCTCTCTATGACAGTATTACATGTTCACACCACACCAGATGCGTTGCAAGCTGCATAAACAGTCTAGCATATTAATGCCACAATAACAAGCATTAATATTAAACTTTCTAAACTTTCTTGTCAGCAAAATTCCTGATAAACTCTTTGAAGTTCGGTTCATAAGAATGTTACTGTCAGTGGACATTAGTGTGAAATGGCCCAGTCTCTCCTGATGCATGGTCGAAGCTATATCTTGTCTTGTCCAAGCCAAAGACTGGTTGCTGTTGACTGGCATTAGTCACTGGCATTGTTAGGAATATACATAAGGAAATGTCAAGATTACGGAATTTAAGTTGTAAATTCTGTCTTCTGATTACTTTGTGCTGATGAAAGAAGGTCTGTGAATGTGTTGTATTTGTTTTGTGGTTTCACATAAACACAAACTCCCCAAACTGAACAGCTTCTTCAACAAAGCTTTCCTCCAGTCCATGGAATATTTCTACTGCAGTCTCAGTGGCAGAGACTTCTGAACATCTCCAGCTCCAACAACAGTCTGTCAATTATAATGCCTGGATTTCCGCAGGCACATCGCTATAACATCGCGACCCGGTTGCGTTCAATCCCCCACATGTGTTAAGAAGTCAAGCGTTTTGCCAGCTTAAATTAGTTGGCTTGTTCAGATTTTGTTGATTTAGTCATTGACACTTTTTGACACTTGTGTGTCAGCTTATGAGAACTGACAAACTGTCGGAGACGTGTTCTTTGTGGCTTCTTCAAAAGTTTCAAGTTGACAGCGTAAACCTGACAAATACCGTCTCAGTGACCAGACAGGTTCTACTGTACTGATCACTTTCAGTTTGCACAATTAAGCCCGGGCTTAATTTGTTATAGTCTAGTCTAGTCTAGGTTAGAAAGGAAAGCCCATACATTCAATCGACACTAAAGTACTGAGAAATTCTTACATTTGTGGAAATCTTTGGTCATTTTCACTGGATTTCATCTTTCTTAAGCCTCATTTACAATTTATTCTGGAAAGTTTCTTCTATCACTGGTTTTAGTTTGTGACATCTGGAGGGCTGGGTAACCAGTAAGCCACCCTTACGAAATAGGGGAAAGGGGGGCAAAACATGAGGACCTGCACTAAAACACACAAAGCTGTAGAGTGGAATATGAACACTCAAAAATATACGTGAAAACGCACACACACACACACACACACACACACATAGTGCTGTCCACAGGTGGCTGCTTGGAACCAGGAAAAAGCTGCTTATTTTAGATCCAGTCAACCTGGAACCATTCACACACACACACACACACACACACACACACACACACACACACACACACACACATTCATCCTGCCATGAATTAACTCTTGTTGAGGGAAAATTAGCTTTATAAAATAAGTTTTATTTCTCTCTGTGGTTACATTCTAATGTAGATACAATTCTGATTGTGCTAGTCATCAGATAAAGGTAATGCTGCAGTATTGTGTATTGATTTGGTATAGGGCTGTTACATGTTAGTCTTTTCTCAGATTCAGATGAATCTGAGAAAGTCCATTACCAAAATAGATCCGGGATGCGTTAGCCTAGCTTAGCACAAATACAGCTTGCTTCATCAAAAATAAAAAATAAAATAAAATAAAATACACACCTTCCAACAACTCCGAAGCTCTTCGTGCTAACCTAGGCGGAACACATCTCTGTCCTGGATGCACAAAGATTGCATCTTCTTATCTGATTCTGGGGAAATGTTAGCATTGCTTTACTATTGGACATTCTGGACTTTCCAAACATTACACAAGCTCAGTCTTGATATTTCTAGCTTGATGCTTGCATGAATGCTGCAATTCTATCATTATGGCCATAATAAATAATAAACCACATAACACTAAATATCTTAAATATAGTGCAAGTTACAGGAAATACATTTTTAAATCTTGATGCAGTTCCTCATGGCCACCGATAGAGGTCGTTAAAGGTCAAAGGTCAAAAAGTGAACCTTCACAGCACCGAGCTGACTGAGGGTGCTGAGCATATTTGCTTCAACACACAGCTACAGAGAGAGCACACATCCTGCTGAATGGTGACCAGATGGGGACAAAAATGTATGTGTGTGTGTGTGTGTTTGTGTGTGTGTGGCCCACAAGTTGGGTTGCCATGAATGCCTCTTTGAAGCAATAAATGCTTTGAAAAAAATTCAAATGGGAGACAGAGATGATGATGGTGCTGTACTGTACGGTGTAGCTCAGGGGTGTTTTGTGTGTTTGTTAGTGTGTTTGTTTGGCATGCTTGCTTGTCTGTATGTGCATTTGTTATGTTGACCACGAGTGAGTGTCTCAGCGGGGCTGACGTCAGGTGCAGCGCAGGTGGGTAGCAGGAAGGGGAAGGGATAAAAAGGTCTACAAAATAAACACACCTGATCTCATTGGACGCGTAACACAGCGTATGACTGAAGTCATAGAAGATGTTTATTTTTTTTAATTCTTTGCTTCAGATTAACACTCAAGAGGCTGCAAGGTTCCTCAAAGCCACAAGAGTAGTTAAATTTTTAGATGTAAAGTGTTGGAAATTAGTGGTCTAATGAGCCTTACCAGTAGTGTTGCTACAAATGTACATTATCTGGGGATAGAGAATATTTATTCATTATATTTCATTGCAATTAATGTTGAACAGACTGACCAATCAACAGGTGACAGATGCCAGGGAAAAGGTGAGGGAGGCCTGGATCCTCTAATGCTGCCGGCCAATTGCCAGTGGATTTTCTGGTTGTTAGGAACGAGAGAACTAAACTACAGCTAAAATGGGTTAAAGGATGTGACAATGTCTTCCACCACTGCACTGTGGTGTAGTTTTTGTTTACATTAATGAATAAATAATTAATTTTGTAAGACTATAATAATAATGTTGGGAATTAGAATTGAAATTGCATCAATAGTTACATTAAATAATGTAATAACTTGAATTATTATATCTATTACTTAATCACTAATAATAGAATAGAAACTTTTAAGTAAATTCACCTGAGGGTGTACCACTCTTAAAGAAGAGAAAAATGCTAATCCGTTATGTAATAAAGTTTAATAAAATATACTGAACTCTGATTCATAATTAAACTGAAGCTATAACCAAATTTACCATCAATAGCTAGCAGGTTGAATGATTTGCAGTTCAAAATAGAAGAGGTTGGTGTTATATTCACTCTTATGCACATCAATCTAGCTGTGGCTGAGAACTACGGTTACACAAACCTCAATGAAAAACATATCAGTACATTTACATTTGCAACAGCAAACAATTCTGTGACTGGCTAAATCACATTAAAATATTATGTGAAGCCATATAATTAATCAATTAATCAGTCGACGTCATGGATCCATGTTGAATGAGGACCGTGGGAAACTTCAATGTTCAGTTCAGAGTTCAATGACTCTATAAATAATAAAAGAGATTTAGATCACACAAATGAATAAATTCATCTGTGAAGTCCCTGTGGTCCCAACAATAATAATAGCAATATCTCAAAGGCAGCATGCCAATAGTTGCCGTGTTTATCTTCCCCAGCCAATCAGAACATGTGACTGAATTGCTAATACAACACACATCAAATACGACTTTAACATACGCAGCGTCATACATATTTAGCATGTGACATGTGTGAGGTATATGGTGGGGTTTTTTTTTACTTTTGTAAAGTAACCAATACTAAAGTAAACAACAATAAACAGAGTTGAAGGGAAGTTGGTTTGTCTTTGACTTTTATTTGTCATTTATTTTTGTTTCTCTTTTTGTTTCTCTTTGCATGTGTGTGTGTGTGTGTGTGTGTGTGTGTGGCGAGAAATACCGCTTAGGGATGGAAGTCCTCTCTTGGCAATGTCTTTTTAAAAAATTAAAAAGCACATTTGCAGTAATATTACGTGAAAAGATCTTAAAAGTAAATGCGCACTTGGTCCACACTTGGCGGTGTAGAAGGAAAGTCCACTGTAGGTAAGATAGGAACGTACTTGTGCGTGGGTGCGTGTGAGTGTGTGTAGTTTTGCTACAAGGACAAACAGTGCCCCCTGGGGACGAGTCTCCTTGTAGTCTTCTGTTTTTTTTCACTTCTCTTTCTTCCTGTTTTTCATCTTCTATCCGTTACCCCTTCCCTCCTTTTTTCTCTTCCCTCCTCTCTTCATGTGTTTCATTCTCTTTTCCCCCCATCACTAACATCTCCTCTGACCTGTTTTTTTCCCTCCTCTTGCACCACCTCTGCCCTTTTCTACTCAATGTTTGCCAACAGAAGGGGAGAGAGAGTGATACAGTGAGGCTGAGAGGCAGAGTGGGATAGAAAGGGACAGAGAGAGACAGAGGTCATCTGGCCAAAGAAAATCCACCTGCAGCCTCAGCAGACTGAAAACATCATCTCACTCCTCCCTTCACTCACTTTTTTCCCTCCACTTATCCAATTTCCACTTCATTTTTACTCCCTTCCTCTCTCCTTCTGCTATTGTGTGTGTGTGTGTGTGTAGGTATGGGTTTTAGTGGACTAAATAGAGAGGAGGGCTGAGCAAATTTCCCTAAAATTGAGTATATGCACACGCTCACACGTGCACATACTCAAACACAGACACACACACATTTTAATTAAAGCAGCTGAACAAACCGACAGAAAGAGTGTCAGAAAGACATGATGGAAGAAAAGCAAAAACAGAAAAAGAAACAGTATACCACTGTGATGGCTGGTTACACTCAGCACTAATGGTATTCAAATACAGTAAGGAAAGAATTAATAAAGGAATAAAAGAAAGATGGTGAAATATACTGACAGTCAGAAATCAAGACAAGGAACAACTGAAGCTGGCAATTGAGTCTTGGAGTGATTATAGCAAATAAGATGTGAAAATGATGACAATATTCAAATAAAGGGCAAAACATTTCAATTGTTATGTAAACAATGCTAAAAAAATAATAATAAAAGTATACTTAACAAAGAGGACAGAGGGTTAGAATGGTACAAGGGGAAGAGGATGCAAATAAATAATATTAAATTGACTTTACAACAAGAAACAGAGAAAAGAATAATACATTTGCTAGATTGTTGTAAATTAATTACACAATTGAATTTTAAAAAGGATAGTAAAAAAGGCTGTGAATGTGTTAATACATAATAGTAGTTCTGTTAACATTACACTGACAGAAATAAAAGCAGATAAGAAAGACTATACCAACACTCAATCAAGTTATGTCACTACTACTGTGAAATAATGTGAAACCAGAAGCTCCAGGAAAATGGTGTTTAGAAATAAAAAAACTGAGGTACCTGCAAAATAGTTTGTAAAACAGTTTGGCTTGGATGAAATCGAAAAGTACTTCTTAGCCAGCAGGCTAAAACTGACTGACCAAAAAAAGAATTTAAAAAAAGCTGGCCTGGTCCTTTAAAAAGAAACAAAAGGAAGGACTGACAGGAAAAAGCGAAGAGCAAGTGAAAATCAACAAATGTAAACCAAGTGTATTACAGATTATACAAATGTGGATTGTGGATTGTGATGGCGCAGTGGATATGACACCTGCCTTCAAAGAGAGAGACCCGGGTTCAACTCCCCACTGTGACACACCCGCCATTGTGTCCCTGAGCAAGACACTTAACTCCTAGTTGCTCCAGAGGCGTGCGACCGCTGACATATATAGCAATTCTAAGTTGCCTTGGATAAAAGTGTCAGCTAAATGAATAAATGTAATGGATTGTTGTTGCACATTATTTCCAACATCTTGTCCCACCTCTCGGCAATTCAAGATGCAGAAAGCCTTTATGACATCAGGTGATAAAGTATAAAAAGTGAGTCCATGTACACGTTTAAGGGAGGTGGGCTGGATGGTTGGTTCAAACAAACACAGTTGTTATTTTTGCTTACATACCTACATTAACTTACTAACGTACTTAATGTTACGTAGCTACTTTCTTATTTGAACAATGATCTTTTTTCAAAACCTAAACAAGTAGTTAAGTTAAGTAGTAGTTGCTTAAACCTAACCAAAGTGCCACCGTTTCAACATTAACCATTTGTTAAAAAGCCTTTGTAGCAGTCTACAGATGCTAAAGCGTATCTTGTATGTTGGTATTTGATGACCTGGGTATGTAATAGTGAAGCATACCATCATGAAGATTTTCTAATGTTGAGTTTGTTGAGGTTCGGGTATTGATTCAACTCTATGGCCATTTTAGAGGATGTTTTGCGTTCTAAACTGTATTTCATTAAACAGAGAGGTGTTTCTGTTACAAAAAAAATAAAAACACTGATTTATGTGTGCACTATGCAAAAACTGTACAGGCTCTCTTTTAGCTCTAAGGAATGTGTGGGCTGAAGCCACTGTAATGTTTTCAATATGTTCTCATACCTAAAGAAAGAAAATACGTCAACTTTCAATGACTCACAAGACCACTGTTCCCTAAGATGCCATTTATGATCCATGGAAAGTACCAGTCCAGTGACAGGTGTTCCAGACTTTATGGAGGTAACGTCAGTCAGATGACATTAAATGCACAGTGAAAAACTTTAGTTAAGTTTTGGCAACAAAACTACTTGGTTTGGTTTAGGAAAAGATTGAAGTTTGTGTTAAAATGACTGTGTTACACAAGTCATGTGACTTAGAAGAAGAAGAAGATACTTTGTTGTCACATACACGTAGCGAAATTCATTCTCTGCATTTAACCCATCCCTCAAGGGAGCCATGGGCAGCTGCTGTGCAGCGCCCGGGGACCAATTCCAGATCTATATTAGTGTGTAGTCAATGTCACTGACTGGAGAACCTAACATGTTTTTGATGGTGGGGGAAACGGGAGCACCCGGAGGAAAACCCATGCAGACACGGGGAGAACATGCAAACTCCACACAGAAAGGCCGGGACGACAGGGGTTTGAACCCGACTTAAGTCTTAAGACTTAAGATGACTTAAGTCATCTACGTTTATTATTTTATTACGTATTATTTAACATGAAACTTTAGATAAGTCAGAATTGACTATCATGCAGGACTCAAATCCTGTTCTCCTGAATTTGTTTGACCCAACCGTCCACCCAATTCATCTTCTTATGTGGACTTTCTTGCTCTTTATACTACATCACCTGACGTCATTTGCTCCCATCGTACTTACTATGGCCACTCGAGTTTGCTTCCTAACAATAAAAATAAATATGTGTTGTAATAAGCTGCTTCAACACTCGACCTATAGGGCAGGCTGAATGTTTACATTGTTTAAGCGTGATTTATACTTCTGTGTTGGGTCTACACCATAGCCTACGCCGTCAGGTACCCACGTAGCCATGCATTAATACTTGTGCGTCGGTGTCTGCGTTGTTCTACAAATGCACCGCCAAACGCTAGTTGGCAGTAGCGCTACAGTCTCCGCTGTGTTTTGCCGCCGAGCAGGTTATCTTCCGGTTTAGCCCTCTGCTAACTTGAATATTATTTTGCTTGGGTTGTGACGCTCAAATATATTGATCCAATGTGTTACAGCCGCTGTACTGGCCGCAAGTAAAATTTACTTTAAAGCACTTACTGTTGGCTTGGAGGCATTGCGAGGCCACCAAGCCGACCAATCACGTCAGGCTACGTGTAAGCTAAGTCTAGATCACACTTTATATTGTGCGTGTTCTCTGACTGCCCCTCTACAGAAAATGAATTATTATGGGTTTGGAAATAAGAACCTGGTGAGGTTTGCACCTGGGCCCAGTCTGTTCCTGTATCTAACTTTTATTTCCTGTCTAAATATTGCTTCATGAAAATGAAAATCAGAGAGGACAGCAAACTCAAGATTTCTCATAAACAATTCAAGAGTTAAAATGACTTTTTCTAGATTCACTTTTATTTTATTTTTATCATTTTGTGTGTGTGTGTGTGTGTGTGTGTGTGTGTGTGTCTGAAATTATTATTTTTTATACAGTACCAGCAATGGAACAAAAAACAATTTTTCCTTACAATCCCCATAATGCAATGCATTTCCTATAACACCATAAATTACGGCTTCACACTTTAACACGACACACTTCAGTGATGATCGAATTTACTGCTCACTGGGCAGTGGTTCCCAACCATTTTGATTGTGACCTTCCATATAAGTTTCATTTGAACATATTTTAGGGGACCTAAGAGGTATATCTTAGAAGAAAGTAAGGATTAAAGAATAAATAAACAATAATAAAACACAAAAAAACATTTTTTGTAGCAGAGTTTTGATTTTCTTACTTTTTTCCCCTGAAATTATCCCCTTTGGGATCTACTGACTTGGTGAGTGAGGGGGAGATGTCCAGACGATGGTGGGTTTTGACTAGACTGAGGATGGAGAGCAATACTTAATACATTAACACATTTTGGGCAGTGAGGGAAAAATGCAATGATGGAGGACGTGACGCAAAAAGGGGGAGAGAGAGGAGATGAAGGGGAGGTGCAACACCCTCACCCCCCTCCTCTTGTCCTTAAATAAATTCCACTGGCGTCTTGTAAATTTTTATTTTTGTGGCACTGCCGCTGCTGCTTTTTTGGCTGCGGGCCCCATCTGTCGGCCAGCTGCTAGATGTTTGGAAGGAGGAGGAGGAGGAGGAGGTGTGTGTGTGTGTGTGTGTGTGTGTGTGTGTGTGTGTGTAGTGTGTGTGTGTGTGTGCGCGCGTGAAGGGTTAAGGGGAGAAAATATACACACGCACACAGTAATACAGGGAGGGATTAAAAGCTATTGGATGGGAATGTTTGCAGGTTTATGAATATGCATAATGGGAGAGATTTAAATGGGTAGGAAAGGTGGAGAGGAGAGGGGGAGGAATGAAGGATGAGCAAAATATACTAGGTAAGGTGAGAGAGGAAGAAAGAGAAAGAGGGAAGAAAGAAGAAAACAGAGGAAAGAACAAAGAATTCAGCAATGAGAGGGAGGGGGAAAAAGGGCAAGAGGAAGAAGAGATGAAAGATGGAGGAAGAGAGTGGAGGAAGATTTACAAGCAAGAGATGGGGAAGAGAGAGAAAAAGAATAGGAGAAGAAGGATTACACATGGGGTGAGGCGGAAGAAAGAAGAGAGACAAAGGACGGGAAATATGCAAAAAAGGGGAGAGAAAGAGATGAGAAGAAAAATGTGAGGAGGAAGAAGGTAAGATGGACATGACAATGTATAAGAGAGGCAGGGAGGCCTATGGAGAGAGAGGGAAGAGGAGGAAAAGAGGGGAGTGGGTGAGGAAGGTGAATAGAATGAAGGACAGAGGAGAAAAAAGATGAGCAGAGGAAGGGAGGCAAGGGTGAGCTGAAAAAAGAAAGAGGAGGCAGAAAGGGAGTGGGAAGAGAAGGAGAACACAAAAGGGATGAGGAAGGAGAGGGGAAGGAAGGACAGAAGGAGACACATTGGGAGAGGAGGAGAGAAAATGAGGATAAAAAAGAAGAAAGAGAGGAAGGAAGGCGCTGAAAGAAGGCTAATCGAGAGATAGTAGAAAAAAGGGAAAGACTAGGGACGGAGAAAAGGATGAGGTGTGGGACAGAGAAAGAAGAAATGCACAAAACAAGGGAAGGCGAAGACAAGAGGGGATTGAGGAAAAAGAAAAGGAGAGAGGAGAGAGTGGGTGGGGGAGAAGAACGGGGATGGATGGATGTGTCTGGGCGTGGTGCCAGTCCCAGGATGGGGGACCTTTGGGCAAGGCATCAGGGGGAAAAAGGAACAGATGGTTTGTGAACCTTTTATTAGACGTTGGTAAAGAAAGAACCCCCCCCCAAAAAAAAAACATTAATCAAGCGCACCATGAAAACATATTTTCTGTTGCTGTGCAGTTTTTCTAGAGGTGCGCTTGGTTTCGTCTTTCTGTCATTTTTTTGTTATTGAAAGGTGTCTTTTTCCCTGATGTGACGTAGATTAAATCACAGATAAAGACATGCACTGTACTCCAGCGATTGAGTGATGGACTTCCATGTGGGGAATTTGGGACAGAAAAAGAGAAAAACAATGGTCAAATTCAAAAGCAAACACATTTTTTTTTTGCACAAATGTTCTAACTTTTCAAAAACGTCTTTAAGAAAATGTTGTCACTCCCTCAAAACATCATGACTTTCCATGAATATCCACAATTTCTAAAAATGGCCCCAATCTCTAAAAACCAAAATCATCCTCACTCACAAGGTACAAACCTGAAACTGGTCCAAACAAACACAAAAGTACATGAGCACAAATACACACAGATATAGCTCCACACACACACATACACACACACACACACACGCACACACACACAAAGAATATTGTTAGAGTTTGAGCTTTTAATAATCAAGAAAGGAAAGAAAACACAAACCTAAGAGAAATGAACTCTTATCACATGCTCACAAGTATGTGAATATGTGCATGCATGTGTGTGTATGTGGCTGTGTGTAGATGTAATTTTTTGGACCAGGTCAGACACTGTGTGTGTGTGTGTGTGTGTGTGTGTGCGTGCGTGCGTGCGTGCGTGCGTGCGTGCGGTGCGTGTGTGACCTACTTTTACTGAACGGACATCCTAAAGCACAACATCCTCTTTCTCTCTCTCAGTGGGTTGATAAATCTTGTTTGTGGTGATTCTTTCTTTTTTTATTTGTTTGTTTGTTCCTCTGTTGTTGCTTTAGACAGCAATGGGCATGTGTGTGTTTGTGTGTGTGTGTGTGTGTGTGTGTGTGTGTGTGTGTGTGCTTGGTCCTATTTATGGGACAAAAGCCTCCAGTGACCCAATAAGGGAAACAGAAATTAGAGCATTTTATTGTAAAATAGTGTCTGCTTTTATAAACAAACTCTGTGTTTTTTTTCAAAGAAAAAGCCCTGACACCATTTTCAGATTACTTACATACATTTTTGTCCTATCTGATACTTAAATAAAAATATATATATTCTACTGAAGCAGCATTTATGTAAGAGTCAGGCATTTCTCATTTAGTACAATTTCAAGTTCTATGTTTTCATTGTCATACATTTTGTTCAATTCCTGAACATTTTCACTGAAAAATGAATTGTATCTTTCCGGAAACAATCTCCCAGTTTCAATTATTACTATTATTATTGTTGTTGTTGTTGTTGTTGTTGTTTTCAGCTGAGTTGAAAACAACTGTGCATATTAATGTACTGTAAATATTCAGGTCAGTCAACATATTAGAGACCCATGGTGTGATTCCCAGTACCTTGGTAATGGTTAATGGACTACATTTAGTGCTCTACAATTCGCTTCTATTCACCTATCCACTCCACCGATGGCAGGGAGCTTTGCAAGGAGCAGGCCTGAAGATTGGGAGCAGTTTGGGGTTCTGTGTCTTGCTCAAGGACACTTCAGCCCGAGCACAGGAAGAGCTGACCCTGATCAGGACTGTCCGTTCTACCTGCTGAGTTCCCTGCTTAGGTGGTAGAGCGCTTACCAGCGAACACAATTATACATTTTGCTGCACTCCTGTTAATGTATGTTTTCCTGTCTTTTTTCCCGATTGTGTGCGTCCTATGCACATGGGGAAAGCCAGTGAGGGATACTTAGCAGTGACTCCTACTGGTTGGAGGATTAGTACACCCTTCACAGTGTAGCCCCCTTACAGGAAGAAGAAGAAAAGCAGAAGCTGGACACTGTGTGACAGAGGTAGAACATGGATGTCTGCAGCTTCTTCATTGAGGAGGGCAAGGGGAACTGGACATTACAAAAAAGAAAGACAAAGTCACTCCACTTCCTGTATGGCACTGCACTGAATTTGTAAAATATTTATGTTATGTACCGCAGAATAATCCAACATTAATATGACCCAAGGAAACTGAGATGGGGCTGTTACCCCTTCTTTTCTTGCCATTAGTTTTGAAAATGTCTTTGTTTTCCACAGTTTCTCACTTTCCCAAAATATTGTCACTTTCTAAACTTCCAATTATGTCCTAATCCCAAAAATGTCCTCTTTCTAAAATGTCCTAACTATCCAGAAAACTTGTCGCTCCCCAAAAGCCCTCATTTTCCTTAAATATCCTGTATTTCCAAAAATGCCCTCACTTGCTTGCAATTACATGTTAAAAAAAAATGCATTTTGTGTTGGATGCAGCCTGAAAAATCTAGCAGGTCCAAAATTTTGGTCAAACCAATTCTCGATCCCTTTATTTACTTGAAGTGCGACCTGACTGAAAAGCTGCCATGTTTGATTCAGCAGACGTTGCATTAGAGGCTTGCTCAGAGCTTGGCACCATAACACAGGTGCTCTGGCTGCAGGATGATTTAACATAATGTAGTTCACCAACCAGCCTTTGAAAATCGCTGCCTTTAAGCAACGCCTCCACACGCACGCATAAAAGTACCCAGAATCAGCCCCCATTTTAAATTCCCCCCTTTTAAACATAGTTTGCTGGTTTGAACGTTTGGACTTTCAGCCATGTTTTAATTAGTGATTTCCTTCGAGAAAAGCTTAAACGAATCATTAGCCAAAAATCCATCAGCTGTGCCAGTCTTTTACTCAAATTAAAACCCCAGGGGTGCACCAACCTGGCATTACCTGTACAGTCATTTTATTCTACTTTTCTCCCTTTTTTCCTGCCTCTTTTTCGCTTAACAGAACTCCCCTGACTGAACGGGAGACAGGCCCTAATTGCTGGAATATTAGAAACTATTATTCCTAATTAAACATCACAGAACACACTGTCAGATTTGGACTGGCGGAGTGATTTAAGACATGCTGAACCTCTGGCATCATAACAAAGTCTATTAGTGGAGACGGACGAGGGACGCTTCAAATTGGCAAGCAGACGAACAGGCACAACAAAACTCTGCCAGGGTTTCACTATAACAGGTGTGACTGTGTGTGTGACTTCACTGACTAAACACACACACGCATGCACACCTTCCTTCATCCTCGTCTGTCTTTGGTAAGGCGACAGAAACAGTTGAGATTTAGTACTGAAACATGTATAATGTATACGTTGTATTCAAGTTATATGCTGATGCACAGTATGTATATTCTGTGCGACGTGAAAGTAGTCACTTGAAACACTTCCTCTGCTTTTTAGCTTCTTTTAGCTCAGCGTTTGTGCTTTGCGGCACATTTTCGGTTGGTTCAGTGTCAGCGTTCCCACCAGGCTTGTTTCCAGCAGCAGCAGGCAGTTATTTTCAGCTAACACGCTCTTATAAACCCACTGTACACTACCTGCGTAGCAACAAATGGCAGACAGACAACCGCGATCTAATTTGATGCCATTTGCATTGGCAGTTGTGCAACACAATGCTAATATAGTGTAAACAGCGTGATCACAGCATACCTGGGATTGGTACATTGGGATTTGAAAATAAGGGAAATAATACTGTTTTCAGACAAACAGTCCACAGTGGTCGTTCATTTATTAATGCTTAGTAGGCCTACTAACTTGTCAATATTCATAACCAGTCATGCAGAAGAATTACTGTAGGTTGCAAGTCTTTACTTGCGCCTCATTACTCATTTTTCCGGTTCACCACTTGTAACTCATGTATCTATCTTTTTGGATGTGGCTGAAATACTCTGCTAAGTAATGCGACATCCATCTTGAAACCCTTGCACTGCCGTTCTTCTTCTTCTTCTTGTTTTGTTGATGGGTACCGTTGACTTCCCATCACTGTTACAGCTAACGTTCTACATACAACAGGATCAAACCAGGATAAACAGTAGATACTGTCTGTCTGCCTGCCAGTCTCTATGTTTTCCCCTGCTGTCTCTCTGCCTGCCTCGTTAGTCCTGATACCTGTCACCTGTGTTGCTCCCGCCCTGCTCTGTTCATTCTCTGTCTGGTCATTGTCACATGTATCCTGCGTGTGTCATGTGTGTCCTGCCAGTGTTGCACTACCTGGTCCGTATTTTTGGATGTTTCCAGTACCACTGCATGTACATCTGAACATCCTAGCCATGCATGATCGTTAACCATGTTGTTACCAAACTATGGGCACTCTTCTGGGATACACTCAAGGGTGTTCCAGACTGCAGGACGCGTTGGCTGTGTAATAACTGAGCTGATGTCGTCCCACTGTTGATGCTCAAACGCTCCTTCTGCTTTAGTGTCGCCGTGTCTCTCCCAGCGTGACGCTCTCTTGATGATTCTAGGTGCGGGTTTATTGGTGCTTTACGGCCTCAGACCTGCTGTCACACACATTAAACGCAGACACGCTGGTTGCAGGCAGCAACACACAGACACTCACACTCAGCACCATACATTTTCATGTGAATCTGGCAAGCATGCACAGCTCTGTTGTCCTTCTGCACCACAGCCTCTTCAACCTTGTAATGGCAAAAAATACACACGTGCACATTTTTATACCAACATTACGTCCGGATGAATGACAGCTGCATTGCAGAATTAAGATCAAACTAACAAACAACAAATATCAGCAAAGGGAGCTTCTTGACAGTATTTAGAGATGTAAAATACTTCTAGTCACGTCAAACACAACGACAAAACATCCTCCTAACTGTCAACCTGACAGAGCGGCTTCTTCAACCGTCTTTTCCCTTCTCCCAGTCATTTCTTAATAGATCCATGGCAATTAACACTAATGAGCATCAGCACTAACAAGCATCCTCGCTGACAAGAGCTTGGTACAAAGTTCTGTGAACACAACCTGTGTAAGAGGCTGTTTCTTCTCATTGCTCAGCCAGAAGTAGAGAAAGCAGTGTTAATATGTCATTTTGGCTTGAGATGCAGGGTGAATGGTAGTGGTGGGAGTGCTCATCCTAACCCGCTGTCCAACAATAAAACATTGAGTAAAACATTATAAAACTAAACGACCAGTTCAAGTGGTTCACTGCTGTAAAAGCGACCTGTCACAGACCTATGCCTTTTCATCCACAGTCTTTCCCTAAGCTTGTCCAAGTGTTTCTGTTGCCTAACTATAGTTTATTTGCCATTAAAAGGATCTTTCCCTGACCTTAACCAAGCCACCCGCAGAATTAAGATTTCATTGATTTAAAAAGTATTGAACGTAAACCTGTTTTTTTCAGATTCTTTTCCATTCTATTCCAGTGGATCTGGCATTTCTCTCTGATTTATACACACACATAGAATAAACATGAAATACCTGGGCCCGTATTGCTTCTCAGCATTACTCATAAAAACACTGCTAAGAACTGATTTCAGAGTAAAAAAAAAATCTAGGCTCAAAGCTGTGCTTAAATGTTATCAAGAATCTCAGTCCTAATTTGAGTGAAGTTTAGGAATAAATCTTAAGTGTCAGTCTCAGTGCTGATTCACAACACTTTGCTGTGCCGCAAACAGGATTTCAGATGAAGATGCAGGCAAGGACCAATCACTGAATATATTTCCCAGTTTAAGAATACTGTCAGATAAACTCACATTGAAAGAGGAGTTTACATTTAACAGACAATTGCAGTTTTTTTCAGTTGCTAAGATGCAAGGGTCACAACTAAAACCACTTTTTCAAAACTCTTTATACAGTCTGTGTCACCAACATGCATCTTGGCTAAACAGTTAAAAAGTCAATCAAACCACCAAAACATTTCATAGAAGTCTCAAAATAAACTCGTTCAACCAAAACAGTGGCAACAATTCTCACACAGAAAGCATCCAGTATCATCTTCTAAATGTGACAGATTTTTCACATAAATCAGTATAATCATTCTAGAATACAGCTGTTTCCAGTCACTTTGGTACACTTCTCAGATCACATTTGAAATTCTACTTATTCAACCTCCACATCATCTATACGCTTGTGCACATAGCAATTTTTCAGTCTTGTGAGAAAATGCAAATTGCTAAATACTTTGACACATTTATGCAAATGATTATGTACAATTATCTGCTGTATCCTACATTATCAATTGCTTATGTCATGTTGATCAAAATGCATTGTACTGGTTCTTTGTTGAATAGTTTTGCCCCCAAAACATCTAGTCACTACATGCAAAATGTTTGTCATAATCTGCAAAGCATTTTTTCTACATGTAAATGTGTCCTACAGTAAATTGATTTTTAACTTTGTTTCCAGTGTGCTATGCAGTGCAGTAAAATAGCTTTGTGTTTTTTTTATTTCCTACATCCCAATGACATGCTCTGTCAACAAATTGCGGTGCATACAGTAAAAGCGTAACTGTGAATCCTGTCCAATCCGTTGAAATGTACAACTCTGAACAGAAAAAGTGCAGCCATGTGCATTATTATTGTTATCCGAACCTTAGCCATAGTTTACCAACGTAAATAGTTTAACAAATGTTGAGGATGTTTCTACAAAATGTACCAAAGCTAAAAATGCAGGGTGTTTGCAATCATTCTGTGTTTTTAACAGTTTTGGACACAGTATGTTAGCATTTGAAAAATGTGCTGCAAATATACTGTGTTTTGCAGATGTTGAAGTAGTAATTCATGGATTTTGGAGAAAGTAGTCACTGAATGCATTTTGTGTGAAAGCAATGAAAAATGATTGACAGTTTGGTCAATCACATGCACATCTGTTTCGCTGACCGTGTGAAGAGTTTTGAGAATGTGACTACAGTTTTGACCAGTGCAGGTTAGCAATTGGAAAAAAAACTATATAGACTTTTTAAGAGAATACAGCATGTACATAAGCTACGTACACATTGGAAATGAAAAGATAAAGTTTATCTTTATATGAGTGCCATAAACTGCACGTATTACTCCTGGGAAGCCGACTATTTGCATGAATTGTGTTTGCTTCCGTTGGATTATGGGGGTTGTTGATGGGAAGTCGTGACAACATGTGGAGCTGTACGTGCCACAGTTGTTTCCTTGACAATTTGGCTTAAAGATTGTTGGACGGCAACATTGCTCCATTTTTCCTAGCAAATAAACAAAGCTTTAAAAAAAAAAAGCATCACAACCTTCAATTTAGCTGAAAACGCATTGCTGCGTAAAGTCAGTGATGAGATGACGTCCCTCACCAACTCGCTGACAAAGATTATGCCTGCGCTTTCCTACCACGTCTAATTAGGTGCGCGTTGTCAAATAATTCAGAAAGGTTGTCCCTCTCCTGAAATACTTGTGCATGTCTCCACAGAGTAAGACGGATTCTTAGCTTAAAGAAATTTGATAACTTGCTTTTATGCTTAAGTTTGAAAGTAGGGGTAAATTTCATGAATTCTCAGCATAAAATGGCACTTTGAGAACCTTGATAAATACCCTGCCCTCTCTCTCTCTCTTACTCACAGTGACCAACCGCTTTCATGCCAAAAAGCCAATTACCCAGTCTGCTTTTCAAACAGAGCGTGTGTACATTAGCGTCGGGCTGTGGGGTTAAACAGGACTAATAGTTGAAAGGTTAATTAGTAATGCAGCAGTAAGCAGTCTGTAGTAATCACCAGCTATTACCCAAGCTGTAACTGCAACACAAAAATACTGGAGCAAGATCACTATATAAAACAACTACTGACAACTGGTTGTAAACTGCTGAAGTTGTGTTTAATACCACAAGCAGTAATAACACCTTAGTAGCAGTTATGGGACTATAATGGTATAATGGACGCCAGTTTGTCGGTGTGTCAGTGCAAGCTGAGCTCTGAGATCAGTCTGAGTTTGAGCTGAACAAAAACATAAACAGTAACAGCAACACTAGCTGTTTGGGGGGCGAATAAACTGTCCAGCAGGAATAACATGAAGCAGAATTTTAATTGGCCTTCTGTCTGAACACACCTTTAGAGTTACACTCAATTGCCAAAACATTATATTATTATATTAACAATATCAGTAGTATTAGGAGTAAAAAAACAAAAACCAAAACAAACCCTAAGCCTCTCCTGCCTGGAGTCAGGACACTCTCACACAGTTTGCTTCACTCATAATTAATTGTTAAACAACTTCCTTGCACTGCTAAAGAGGTGTTCTACAAGGTAGTGTAATCTCCCACTCAGCTTTTCTCTAAACCGGATTCTGCCTGTCTGCATTTACTCCTTCTTACCCACACCTTTATTTTTTTTTCTCCCCCCTCTCTCTCACACCACACATTTGCCTGTACTGTGACATATGTGAATATCTCAGTTGTGTTTCTCACGGCCAAGAAAACATATTTTAGTCACATGAAGAAATCCACATCACACCACCTATTGATTTCCTCTTGGCAACAACAGTGTTTGTGTACAAGTCTAGGTGTGTGTGTGTGTGTGTGTGTGTGTGTGTGTGTGTGTGTGTGTGTGTGTGTGTAAGCTATGTAAAGACATATGTTTTAACACACCGGAAGAAGTGAGGGTATCATGTGTGTGCATCAGCTCCCAGCATGATTACTACACTGTTACATTAACACACACAGAGAGAAACACAGAGGGGTGTTTTTAGTCGTGGTAATAAAATGTCAGAAATTTTATTCTGATTTCATGTATTTAGTTTTTTATTAAAATTATTATTCTTACTGATTCCAGACATTATTAATATTATCACCATTATTATTTAAGATTCTGTTCATTATTAAAACACTGCCTGGACTGGTGCCAGCTTACATCTCCGATCTCCTCAGCGCCTATTTCACCACCAGACCTCCCTGATGTTCACCTCAGTTACTCCATTGCCATTCAAAGTTCAGTCCGGTGCTCGAGCCTTTTCTTTTGCTGGCCCAGATTGTGGAACACCTCACTGTCAGGTCTTCTCTACACTGAATTGCAATTTTGTTTCACTTAATTTGCTCAGCCCAAGTTTTCCTACGTGAGTGCGCTTCTCCTTTTACTACACTGTTACCACCTGTTGCAGCTTGCATTGAGTTCAAGGGAAAATTCAAGCCACCCTACACTCCAGAATGACAATTGTGCTGTTTGACTCTGGACGACAGGCCATCCGTCACGTCCCACTGAAGACAGGACAGATAGTCGATTGGGCACCTCAACACCCCCGTGTTAGCTCTTATCATACTGGCCTGAATAGAAGACGACATTTTTGTCTAGAAATGACGTTTGAATAGAGGGCTATGAATTATACAGATTTTTTAGACCCGATTTTATATAAAGATTACTACCGTAATCCCCTTCCCCCGCCACTCCACCACCCGCACCGCACCGCCGCTATCCATTTAAAACATAGTCGGACTTGCCTCTAGCAAGATTGCCCAGCAACATTGCTCAAAAAGTTGCCCCGTGTATCATCAGCTTTAGACTACCCGAGGCCAAGCCTGAACGACCATCGTTGGTATCTTCACCTGAAACCAATAGGTTACGTTTATTGAGTTTCCTAGGAAGTGATGAAAGTACAGCATTGTAAGTGCGGGATAAGTGGTGGCGTAGACCCCCCGTTGTACTGGAAATAGGTGGTGTTTAGACAGAGGTCAAGTAGTTTACAGATCTGGTCAGGGCTGAGGCTAGTTCTGTTGTCCAGGGTGTTGTCTTGTGTTAGCCGTTTCCTTACGGTTTCTACTGCTTCTATGGTGGGGATGCAGGTGAACAAAGAGGTCACATCATAGCATACCATGTGTACTTGAGTATCCATAAAATAACAATAAATCTAAATTGCAAACAAAGCAATCTCTCAACCCCTCTCGGTTACAGATGGGATAACCGGCTCATATGACTAACCTTCAACTCCGTTTGTTGTTTGGAGTAGTGAAAAAAGAGAATTTATACTTCTGTGTTGAATCGACGGCGTAGCCTCTGTGTAACCCCTAAACCTACACCGTCACCTGACATGCACAAAAATGTAACTACACGTCCACACGGACCGTAAGCGCTGTGATTGGTCGGCTGGGTAGCCTCACAATCCCTCTGAGCCGACCGGAAGTGCCCCTGTGCTTTGTAATAACTTTTACTGGCAGCCAAAACAGAGGCTGTAACATGGTGGACAATATATATAACAGTCACAACCCAAGCGAAATGACTCATTTTACTATCAGCATGTGATCCGTTTGGTCGATAACATTTGAAAAGGCTACACACATATACAATTTTACCCCCATCCACGTTAGCGGAGGGCTAAACCATGTTTTTGAAGGGCTAAAAGTCAACACAGTCGATGCTGTAGCACTACTGCCGACTAGCGTTTGGGGATGTAACTGCAGAATGACGGGGACACCAACGCACAAGTACAAATGCATGGCTACATGCGGCGCCTACGGCGTAGCTACGCACGTACACCCAACGCAGGAGTATAAATAAAGCTTAGAGTAAAAGCATGATGCATTAACACTACTTTGACAAGTACAATTTACTCAAAAGAGTTACATGAGTACACGTAAATGTAACTCATTACTATTCACCTCTGGCCTTACTATAGGCCTTTAGCAAACTCCATCTCGTTAGCTGCGGTGTTGTTACTGTGTGTCCGGTACAGAATCAGACGGCAAGAGAATCAGGAGCACACACGCAGTCGCAGCCAATGGATTTTCCAGAAAATCCGACCCAGACTCCTTACATAGGATTAGGCATGCTAACTGTCAGAAGTAACAGAAAAACCTGGAAGGGGTTTTTATGTGAGGTTACACAGAGGCAATAAAAAAGTTAATTTCATTAAAATAGCATATAGGTCCTTTCAGTCACCTCAGAGATGTAAGTGCTCTGTATTTTTACAGCACCTTTCTAGTATTTTTGACCACTCAAAAAACTTTTACGCTACATC
Source organism: Lepomis macrochirus (assembly GCA_024633595.2). Lineage (NCBI taxonomy): Eukaryota > Metazoa > Chordata > Actinopteri > Centrarchiformes > Centrarchidae > Lepomis > Lepomis macrochirus. Next base: position 4,346,222 of record JALXJV020000019.1, on the reverse strand, counting down.
TGCATTCACCATTCATATACTGAGCCTAAGTGTTCAAACAGAAACTAACATTCACACACTGGCAGAACAGCCAGGGACAGCCAGAGGAGGAGAGGAGCCGGGGATTGAACCGCTAACCTTCCAATTAACAGGGAACCTGGTCTACCTCCTGAGCCACAGCTTTTAATCATGTTGTAGTACAACTGCTTTTTGTATGTTACATCTATTTTCCAATTATTTATATTATCAGTTATTTATTTTAAAGATAAAAGGTTGTTTAATAGTCATTAGACAGCATAGGGCTGCATGACAAAATTTGTAGTTCCTTTGTGCTACACACACACACACACACCATATAATTAAGTGTAATATATACAGTTATTTATATACATATCTGCATACACGTATATACCCCAAACATTTCACAGCGCATTTTTTGAATTTGCATCTGGGGTGAATGTAAACAGCAGCAACCAGGTGATAATATCACATTTACAATTAACAGTCTGACATTTAGGAAACAGAGTCCATCTTGACTGCGTTTGTGCACTTCCTCTCATCTTGCCGGAGTCTTGCAGCTCGGAACATGGACCACCTGCCGAGTAGTTAATCTGGTAAGGAGGTAACACATTTTGGCAATAAAGCTGGAAAAAAAACAGAAGTGTTTTTTAACGTTCTACAACATTTGATATTCTTAAATGTGTTTTAGAACGAAGTTGGCACTACTACTAGTATTAGCAGTGGCAAATCTAATCTAATTGTGGTCATTTAAACCAAACTTTTAAAATAGGAGAGTGAGAGGGATTATAAAGAAGTGACTGAGTGTGAGGGACGGGAAGACAGCATGGAAATGAGAGCAGGAGAGGGATGAGTGAGAGAGAGAAATAAATAGATTAGAGTGAGAGAGGGGAAGAGGGTAAAAAAAGAGTGAGCGAGAATTAAGGTGAGGGAGAGGCAGATAGGGAGAGAGAGAGAGAGAGCAAAGGATGACAGAATGAAAGAGAGAGATTAATAGACGACAGAGGTAGTTCAGAGAGGAATGCTGACAAGTCTCTTTCAGGTGTTGGAGACCGACACACACATACACACTCTCAGGTCCCAGTGGAGGACAGGTGTAGACAGCACCACCATCTGTGTATCAAAGCTTCAAATATTACTCCTGACACGCATGTTTTAATATAGGTGTTTGTGTGTGTGCGTGATAAATTTAAAAAAATAACATCGATATCCAAATCAGGTGTAGAGGAATACATATTTACTTTATTTTTATTTTATTTATTTACTTTTTAACTCTACATCATCCCTGCTTTAATGTGAGTGGTTTACGTTCATTGTTGCCAGATTGGCTTGGTTTCATCAGTTTGGGCAGAAAAAGGTACTGACAAATCGGATTAGATTTAGTTTTAATTTGGCAATTAATGTTGTGGACGACTTGTCTGACATTTTTAGCATACGATGGAAGCAATTTAACATCCACAGAACAAAATACACAAATAAAATCTGTCCGCATTTTAGAGGAGATCATGAACGAATATGGTGATTTACCCTTTTCCTCTATCTTGATGAATCTAGGAATATATCAACAAGCTACTGTGTCTGGTCAAAAAAGCACTACAGGTTTGTCAGTACCAGGGGCAGCGGCATGCAAATCAAGTTGTACGTATTGCTTACAGCCAGAGCAAGACCAACCACAACAGCCAAGTCTGCAGCTTATTCATTATGCTTGCCGCTCACTTCATTCAGCTGTGTGAGTGAAGTATCAGGAGATTGTATTAACACATTTATGATATCAGTTGGATTTTGCCAGATATCATTTACATCTTTAAATTCTAAACTTTTATCAGTTTAGACACCATTTTGGGCTCAACTTCTTTTCAATGCAGGCCCCCGTAAGTAAAAATCACATTTTCAAGCTCTGGCTGAGGGATTGGAGCGTTCACCCTATGGTCTAATGATGGAATAAAGTCTTTTGTTGACTTGTATATTGAGTCCTGGATCAGAGATGCTCTCCATTTTAGTAGGCTAGACAAATTAGGCACATACTATGTGGATCTTTGGCTAAATTCTTTAAGATCTGGCAGCCTTTTTTTGACCACATAAAAACATTGCAGTTCCACAATGTACCTCAGTGAAGCTGACTGCCCTTCTTCTAACGTTGAACTCTGCACTATAGGCGGATTCCACTGTTCCGATGCATTTTTATTTTGCGACTTCCTCTCTGACTGGACTGTGGCACTAACGTAGTCATCCTTGTTTTATAATAAGTGGTGAAGACCATGTTGTGTTTTATGTTCTGTACTTCTCCATCGCTGTGGCAGATGTTTTACGACACTTTTTGAGAGTAGGTGTCCTTTTTTCTTACATGAGATCCGTTTTAAAAGATGGCTATCTGCTTTATGTTTGTCAGTTATTCCCAGAGTTCCACAAGGTTCTAAGCTTGGACCAATTCCATACACCTTATGCTTCCTTAAGGCATTATTTTTAGGAGCATTCCATATGTTTTCATTGTTATGTACAGTAGATGATAATTTTATCTATCAATCAAGCAATTAGTCTGCTAAACTTCAAATGTGTCTTAAAGGCCCCATGAAATCAAAATCAATGTTTTTTTTTTATGTCTTGTGCACCTATACACCTGTATCCAAGATATATGAAGGTATTCTTAATCGTATTTTAGATTTTTTGGCAGTTCCTGGAATAAAATAAAAACTGTTAATGACTGCACTCAGGGGCGTATTTTAATTTAGTGTCTAATGAAATGCTTTCTCATTTTTTATGATGCTGATGCTGCTCCCGCGGGAAAAACTTCTGTGGGAGTTTTTCTGTGGACTGTCCAGATTTCGATGATGACTGTGTTATAAAACAAATTTATTCAGTGACTTTGGTGAAACTTTATCATATTTTATGGCAAAAATATTTTTTGGTTTTCCTTCCGATGTCCTCCAGCTTTTTTTCACCTATGTAATGGTGCAAAAATTAGGCACATCCTGTCTCCAAATGATGCAGAAAAACTTGTCCGTGCATTTATTGCACACCAAAGCTACCCAAATCTGACTTTTTCGCTAAGATGTGACTCAGATGTGATTTTTTTTATAACAGTCTCATGGAATCTGATCTTTTGCAGTTCACATTTGAGCCACTTTCATATGTGGTCCAAATCAAATTCAGGTCAGATTTTCTTAAATGCGACTGTCAGGTCAGAATTCATGCCACTCTGACATCACTCTAGAGCGGTGGTTGTCACAATTCTGCGCTAGACGGAGCCGCAGTGAACGCAAGAACTCCACAAAAGCCATTATTAAACATGTGGCTCTTTATGTCTCTTCTATGTTGCTATCTGCTCACCTGAAATCCACTGGATCACAAGAGATCTTCTGAGTCACATACATGGAAACAGTAGCGAAACAAATGTGACCCCAGAGTGGGGTCACACTCTGCATATATAAAGGAAATCGGGAGGGTTAGCAAGTATAAGCTAACCGGAGCTTGAACATTTGTGGCCTCGTTGCTTACTTCCATATGACACCGTGCGGCGTGTGATTTATTCTTCTGCGCCTGTGCGTCACCGAAGTCTGCCGTGGACAGTTCATACTTCAATCTGATTTGGGACACATTTAAACAATAATGTGAATGTCAATCCAAAAAAAAAAATAGATCTGTGCTATAAATCAGAAATGATTTATAGTCCAGAAATGCTGATAGGATGAACTCTGGCAAATGAAAGTTTCCACAAAATAGAAATGGTCAGACAATCAACACAGAGCTGTGTGTATACTGCTGCTGCAAAACAATGGTGATTGCATGGATGAGAGAGAGCAAACTCTTCTGGGGTGCTCCTTTTATTTCCCATGCTTCATCCTGGTTGGCCAGCTTCAACCTCCATTGGCCAATGTGCAGCTCGGCCTGGCTGCACAGGTGCGAGCCAATCGCCATCACCCATTCAGAACCTCAAGAGAAACTAGTGGGGAAGGAAGAAAGCAGGAGGAAAAACGAAACAAAAACATGCCTGCTTGGCGTGTAACACTCTATGTGGAATTTGCATTGTGATATGTTTTCTTTCCTCCTGCTCTCCCTCTCTCTCTCTCGTGCTTGCTCATGATGGTAAATGTTTTGTCTCTGTAAAAAAAATATTAGAAAGAGTACAGTCTAGACCTGCTGCAAAGAAATAACTTTTGTTGTGAATTGATGCTATTTAAATAATAGTAATTAAATTGAAGTGCAGAGAACGTCTGTACTCCAGAAACTCTTGCCATTTGCTATGAAAGTGGCAGTGAGTATGCACATTATTTATTTAGTTTAGAGTGTTCTAATATTGACCTTATTATTTGGGCTGTTTTTTATTGGAGTGAGAGCGTTTTCAGCACTGCGTAGGCAGGATTTTGTCTGCACGATCTGGCAACACTGTTTACATGTAAACCAACCATCTGCTCCACACACACACACCACATGTTTATTTATGTAACTTTTGGGGACATTACATAGACGTACATTAATTTCCTGGTGACTTACTCTAACCCTAACCCTAACCACTGTTAGCCTAACTGTACATCACCCTTACTCTGACTTTCATTACTTACCCAGAAACCTTCTATTTCTCAGTTGGGGACTCATTTCGTCTCCCAGTTTTTGAATAATATTTAAAATGGACTACATCGCAATGAAGTAGATTATTACTTCACTAGTCTACATAATTGTGTCGTACTCTACATTATACAGTACTAAATTTATTCTAGGAAATCTTAAACAGAATCTAAAATAGCTTGAAGTTAACTAAACTAAATCAAACTACCAAGAATTCCACCTGGACAAGCAGTACTAAGCAGAACCAACAACAATTGACAGTATTTGTCCGAAAATAGGAAAATTATTTTTCCCAGGTAATAGATGCTACACTTAAGGTCATAATAAAATGCAAATACCTGAACTGTCCGGCAAGAAACCTTTCATGCTTAATGTTTAATATTTTAAGTGTGTGTGTGTGTGTGTGTGTGTGTGTTCAAACTCCATAAATTAGAATGAGATGAATAGTTAAATATGAAAATATGACAAGCTGTTGGTTTGACGCTTGTGCACATTGACAAGAGACATCTGCCCTGGCCTGTGGAGAGTACGAGCTGAATGTGTGTGCGTGTGTGTGCGTTTAGAGTGCGTATGTGTGTGTGTGTCATTTCCATTTATTCCTGGGCATTTAGCCGATACTCTTGCATGTGTGCAGTCGCATAAGTGTGTGTTTCTTTCGGTGTTTTTGTATCATTATGTGTGTGTGTGTGTGTGTGCGTGCACCAGCTTCTGTCAGAAGAGGGGATGAAAGGATGAGGAAGTCTCGAGAGAACAAACGGATGAGCAGACAGCGGATGGGGGTGAGGGAGGGATGGAGCGTGACACTAGGTTGTACGAACGCTGCTGCAGCAGCATTGGTCTGATTAAAACACACATTCTTCTATCTAATACTTTAATGAAATATTAACACAGTTAACTGTAATTAAATTAAAAGGAGAGCCAGCAGTGAGATTAGCGGCCATGTCAGAACAACCCTAGGAGGATAACCTCCCCCCAAATTAATACCAGAGCATTAGCTTAGCCGCTCTGCTGTCACACACGCTCATAATGACTGTGTACACAGACAAATCCACTAAGGCAGCTATACATATACAAACAAACTCCAAAACACAGATCCAACTATACCTACTGGAATTTTTTAACGACAGTTCAATGTGTTTGTCTTTCCCAAAAGATATTTCATATTACATTTGTAAACTTAGGTATATATTATACCTACGATTAGGTCATGAAAATGTCACTTCATTTCTTGTTCATAGAGTTGTTAAAAGGATGGGTTGTGCTGTTGCAGGTTTATGATATTAATTAAATTATATTAGTGGTGGGCCATTATCGGCGTTGTCGTGCTGCGTTAACGTGAGACTCTTATTGGGCGATAAAAAAAATATCGCCGTTAATCTATTCTCAAAGTTGGGTTGGGAGCTGGGTCTACACTACGCAAGCTATGATGACTTTCACCTGGATATTTTAGCGGAGATGTATACCTAGCCGAATTGCACTGTAGAGGGCGAGAACAAGTCTTCGAACCTGTGTGTATGCAAACTGTGTAATTACCACATCAAACGTGACGTGCGATCGTGGATACAGCTGTTGCTGCGTTCCATTTACCTCGGAGGTCGGAGCTGGAAATTACGTCACACCCGAGTTGACGGCGTTACAGTTCCAACCTCGCTCGGCCAGCTGTTTGTTTACAACTAGCCAGGTTAGTTATTGATACGCCGGCTGATTAAAAAACGCATTGTGCGGTATTTACTCACACTAAACACTGTAGCAACACGTCCACAGACAGCTGTTGGACAGCACTTTGTGTACGAACATTTCTGAAGCCGCCGGTTTTGCTTTTGGGAAAATTTACTTTTAAGAAGCTTCCCAATGGAAAATTCGACAAGACTAAGGTTGTTTGCACCTTGTGCAATGCGGAATTAGTTTACTGTAGGAGTTCTTCCAGTCTCAAGTACCACCTAAATGCAAAGCACATCACACGCTACACACATCTTATTGAAGATGATTTATTTTCATCACCAATTATCATAGTAGAACAGCTTTGTCAAGCAGTTTGTGATGCATTTCGGAAAAAGGAGATGAGCCCCTGGTCTAATGCGCCACCTGGCTTGAAACCTGGCTTGGAACCCGTTCGCACACATATTCTGAATGCCTTCGGCAGAATTCAAATGAGCCATTTTAATCTAGATTAATCTAGATTAATTTCAAGATTACAGTGAGATTAATCTAGATTTAAAAAATTAATCTATGCCCACCTCTAAATTATATATTTTTGGGGCGTCAGAAAATGGTTTGAGTTCCAGGGCTGAAAAAGAATCCCACAACTAACATTGTTACATTACAGGAAAGTACAAAGCCGTACAATTGCATGCACAAAGCGAGCCGCCTGTTAAATGCTAACTGTAAATGTGGTAGTGATTCTGAATGTGTCAGAACAACTGGCAAGGAAAATCAACATTTTCACATTTCACCCACCATTTCGACTACGGAGACTTCAGTAATCAAGTGTTAATTCGTGTGATCTATATTGAACTTCTACCATGAGAGTCATTGAACTCAGTTTCCCAGGAATCATCCAGGAAGTGGATGTGGATGGGGAGTGTTTGTGTTTACCACAGACTGTAAAGGTGTTTAGACCTTTACTCAAGCACTTTTAAGATTAGGGGCAGGGGGCCCAGTACGGAATGATGGAGGGGAGTGGCCAATGAAACCTCGCTCAGCATCCCAGTGAACAGGGCATGGACAGGACAGAACTCAGCCAAGACCAAGAAGGAATCCAATACTGAGATGACTTACATAGAGCTTCCTGGTGGATAGCGTTACTTTTTGCTAAACCGCTAACTGTAGCCTGTATCTGTGGCTAGTTAGCAGTGCTGCTAGTGGTTTTATTAGATTACTCAGCCTCGGGTGTGCCATGAGCCAAACCTGGCAAGAAAACCACCTCAGTACTGTATTCCCACTGGTCAAACTTGCCTCTGTCGGTCTCGGAGGCTGTGCTCGGTTCAGGTCCAGCTGCCATGTTCAACTGAACAAGTCTACACCACGGCTGCCAACTTTTCAGAAAACCTTGGAGTGAGAAAATACAAATTTGTGGAGGGGCCCTGTTCGGGGTAGCATAAGACATTTTGTACAAATGTTTGTATTTGAAGTTGGGTGCATTTTTTTCAACTGATAATTTCGACCACTCTATGTATTATTTATTAAATATAATAGGCTCAATTAATGTGTTATCATTGTAATAATTATAACTATATATAAAAATTCCGTAATAAAAACAGAGGCGCTGGTTGTAACGTTACCCGCTGCGGTTGAATCACGAAGATTTTAGCTTTCAAACTGTGTTGTGTGCACGAAAATGACCGAAAGCTGCCGCCAGGACATTTAAAGAGGTGTTTAATTGCTTGTTGAGTTATTAGGTGTTGTTTATACAGAGGAAAGGATAATGACTTTATATTAACTTAAATAGCTCACTTTAACTCAATGGTAAGAAACTCTGCTATAATTATAAATAACTTTGGTCATCACATTTGCCAACAAAAACACTAACGTT